>WYDI02024600.1:1073-17594 GCA_009867235.2 Psittacus erithacus | reverse complement strand
TGGCTTATTTCAGACCACTGCAGAAGCAGCTCTGAAAAATACACACCTTTGTGCTGACCCAGCAGAGGCATTACTTGCAGATAATTCCTCCCTGCTTGGTCTCCCCTCTCCCAGCTGCACTGCTCCCACTCGAGAGACACAGGCACGTCTCTCTCCTGCTTCTCCACAGAAGCCACGGTCACGCTGAGGCCAGTAGCTGTAGCACTGCCAGTTATTTGGGCGCTCGTCTGATGTGTTCCCACCTCGTGTGCTCTCTGGGGCAACCCCTAACTGATGGGCTACAGGTCTCTTGCTGGCAACTTTCTGCTCAACAGCCTACCTCAGTCAGCTACCCACCCGGACTGTGTTAGACTGAGCAGTCCTGCAAGAAAAGCAGCTTTAAACATACATCTAAGAGAACACTGATCCAGGTGAAGCGCATCCACTCTCCTCTGCCCAGGGCGATTCCCTTCGGTATCCAGCAGCCTGAAAACTCAAAACACCCTGGAAGGGTCCCACACCTTCTTCCAACCCAAAGCATTAATGCAATCGGTTTTGTTACGTCTTGAGTAATTGCCACAGGCTCTCAGCCTTCAAAGGCCAGTGCTGCCACCACTGAGGGAGTCCTGTCACCTCAAGCACATGGCAGTTGACTACACCAAAGCAAGAGGTGGCTGTCTGAACAGCAGGATGAAAAAGAGCACTTCCTGCCCTTGTGTCCTGCCCCAGCCCTCCCCCCGGACCGTGCTTTAGCGACGGTAGCTCAACTCCAGCAAAACCCACCAACTGCAGCAGAGGTTCCATTGGCTTTGTGCAGATCAGGACTTCAATGGCTCGCTGGAGAAACATGTTTTGCCTTTTCCCCCAGCAGAAAGAACCCCCACCACCACCAGTTGCAAATGACAACAGGACCTAATCACCAAGCTACTTGGGTAAGCTGGAGGCAAGCGGGCCACAAGCAGGTGCCCTCTTCAAACGTCACATCAAACAGCAAGGAAAAGGGCAGGGAAAGGCTACCTTTGGATGGGAGACTTCACCCATGTCCCGAAGCTGGGTAGTCTGGGCCCGCCACATCTCCCGAGGGCTGGCCAGCCTCTGCTCGGTGGTGAGAGGCTCTTCTGCCTCTCTGACCAGCTTCGGATTACAAGATGCTACCACTCTGCTCTGGAATCTATCCGCCCTTCTGCAGGACCTCACGGGCCGGGGGGTCTTGCCACTGGCCATGTCGCAGAGGTCACCTGGAAGAAGCAACAGTTGGACAATCCACAACCCCAGAACCTTAAAACCCCGGACCCATGGAACCCTGGAACCCTGGAACCCCGCAACCTTAGGGAAGGGCCCTTAAAACTCACCCACTTCCAACCCCCTGCCACGGGCAGGGACACCTTCCACTAGAGCAGGTTGCTCCAAGCCCTGTCCAACCTGGCCTTGAACACTGCCAGGGATGGGGCAGCCACAGCTTCTCTGGGCAACCTGTGCCAGCGCCTCGCCATTCCTGGCACACCCAGAAAATACAGCTGTGTCTCCAGCCCCTGGCATCCTTCCTAAGTGGAGAGCACAGGGCCTCCCCACCCTCACTCATCATTAGACCGTATTTAGGCTCCATTCATAGACGTAAACCCCCACAACAAACAGCCCCTGAGCCAAAACAGCCTGTGGCTGTGGGTGCAGTCCCATGAGCCACAGAGACACACACCAGCGGCTGCTGGCACTTCTCACCCTTTCTGCAAGGAGCCTGGTGATGTTTCTAACTAACTCAGCGCAGAGTTCAAGACTCTGATTAAGAACTGTCGTTTCTCAAGGCTACTTTGGCTGGTGGAAGTCACAAAGATTATCTGGCAAAAACGACCCCTTCCAGGCATGAAATTACCCCGCTGCCCAAGAGCATTCCCCCGTGCAGAACGACACCCGAATTTTCACTTGTGAACGCCCAAACTGGAGGCTCCCGACAGGCATTCCAGGCTGTCACAGCAGGAACAAAGCAGGAAACCATCAAAGGCACATCAGCAATTAGCTCAAATCTAATTAAAATCCAGGATGATATTCCCTCCTGCTTCCCTGTGTTCCACATCGCCTTAGTTGTGTGCACGTGCGGTATACAGCAAGACAGCACCTAGGCAAAGATGGCTGTTCCCTGCCCCTCGACTGCTCCTCACGCCCTGCAAGAAAGGCACGCACTTCATTCCCTTCCTCCCAAGACAGCTACAGCAGTGCCCGTGTTTGTGGTGCTGGGCCCTTCATAGCTCCAGCAAACAAGGCTACCGCTTCCTTTTGTTCTTGCAAGAAACACCAGAGCTCTGCACTGTGCTATGGGCAGGAGGGCCTGCTGCAGCAAGAGCTGGGATTTAAAGCTGGAAATAACTACTTTTCAGGGGAGAAACCTAATGGGGACGATCCGACACTAATCTGGATCTCAGTGGTTTATCAGCGGCTCTTCAGAATAACCGGCTTATTCGTTGCGATTCTCCAAACTGTGATTTCACTTCACTTGAATCCTGTCGTCACCCCCACAACGCTTATTTCCAGAGGGCTTCCAACCTCCACACCCCAGCCAGCCCAGCAGCTTCCCCCCGAGCCCTGGAGCAAGGCTCTTCCACAGCCCCAGAGCCCGCAGGGACCAGCCTCCCAGACGAGCAGCAAAGGAGCACAACGGAGCAATCGGGCACATCTCCCCGCAGGGGCAGGACAAACCAGCAAGCAGGACACAGCACCCCTCCAGCCCACCACCCCGTGGCTCTCTGCTCCCCACCTCAGACAGCCAAGGCTCCCTTTGCTGCAGGACCTACAGCTAAGCTCCAAGTCTCTACCATCGCTGCAACTTGCACGGCAATTTCAGAGCCCGTTCAAGCCCTTCTACCTGCCCAGCCCTGCTCTTAGCCCAGGGATGTTTAAATCCTGCCGGGCATCACACCACTGCCCCATCCCTGCTGCCAGCGGAGCTGCCTCCTCCCTGTCCAGGGCCAGACGCTACCTGAGGACGGGGGATTCACGCTTCTCCTGGAGGACTGCTCCGTGCAGGGCCCAGTCTCGGCTCCTGAATGCCCTCGCGCTGCTCGGCAGCTGCGGGCAGCTGCAGGGCCAGGAGCCGCACAGGGACGCCTCGGTGTGGCCGCTGCCCAGCAGCACAGCAGCTAACTGCTGCTGGGCTGCCAACAGCCCGGGGAACCTGGGCAGCAACGCACAGGGCTGGGACCTGGGCTGCCCAGCCCCTCTCCTCAACGCTCTGGCTTTGCCAGGTACGGCAGGGTTTCGCCAGCGCCTCGAGGACGCAGAGCTCAGAGCCTGACAGTAGCCCAAGCCTGCTCCTGTCTCAGCGGCTGAGCAACTCCTGTTCTGACCGGGCCACGGCTGCTGCTCGCGTTTAACACCAGCAGCTCCCCTGTGCGTCACAATAAGCGAGCTCCACACGCCCAGTGAAGAAGGTGGTCACCGCCCCGCACCCCTTCCGCACCAAGGGCGCCACCACCTGCGGCTCTGGGATTTCTCCAGCCGCAGGCTGCAGTGGAGACCGTGCTTCCCGCCTTGAGCTCTCTCGGCATCATTCTTGCCCGCCTTGTCTCTCCTCCGGTGGGTTCCACGGCCACTGCAGGGCCTTGCTAAAGTTACAGCCTCGCAGATCCCTGCAGCCCATCTGCGCCTTCAATGTCTCCCCCGCAGTGAAGGGCTGCGGCAGGATTAAAGTGCACCTTACAGCAGCATTTGTTCATGCTCCGTGAGCTTCAGATAAATTGGTTTATACGCTGCAGATGAGCCAATCGTTTCTCTGCTTCAGGAGGAAACAAAAAAGCTTCCACACTGACTACAAAGCAGCGATTTAATTCCTATTCGCTCGCCCGGGAGGAGCCCAGTCACACCAGTGCCACGGCCAGGCTGCCTTTGGGGTGACCCCTGTTGCCGTCCCTCGTGAGCACCCATCGATGAGTTTGTCCCCATTAAGCCTGCGCACACAGGCACACACACCAGCCAAGGCCACCCAACCTCCCAGGGCATCTCAGCTGCCAGGAGCTTCACACAGTTTCAGCCCAGCGTTTGCCAGAAACAAAAGCTTCCCATGAGACTCTCGGCCACAGGCAAAGCAAATCCTCACATCTGCTTGGTGGGGAATGTGGAGCCCTCAGTTGGAAACCAACACTCATCATCTGGGGGTTTACAATCCAGTCAGGGAGGATCTGAGCCCCGAGAGCTAACTGGCTCTCCAGGCAGCCAGCCTGTGGAAGCACTCCAAAACATGTCCCGCATGATGTCCAGCCACGAAGCCAGGTGGAAACTGGAGAGCTCAGGCAAAGACACCTCAGGGGCGACACCCTTGTGTGCTGAAGGCACCAAGACAGAAGCTCTGGAGGTAAAGGAAACTGGACGGCGGGTGATGCTTCCCGTCTCAAAGGCAGACCTCGGAGACGGATGTCAAGGGGTGACCCATTAAGCGCCTCACGCTTGGGCTGAGGTGCACTCACAGGGCTGCCGCCTTGTGCTCCTTCCCACAGATCCAGCACCTCGGAAGCAATGCTAGAGCCTTCCCTGCTCCGTGCACAAGTGACTCCTGCCCGCTGCAGGCAAACAGAACAGCTGGGGCCACGACGTCCCCTGCTCACAGGACTTGCCACAGCAGCCTCAGGGGCTTGGCAAGAGAAACCGCTGCAGGCAAAGCATCTTCTGGGAGCTGCACGGTAGAAGCGGCACGAAACCCCTGCAAGGCTTGCAGGCACCTCAGCACCCAATGCCCGACTTGATGCTGGATCTCAGCCAGCTCTCAAGCTCCACAGCCCTGCTCCATACTCAGCGCTGTTCCTCCTACTGAACTCACCATCTCTTTTTCCAGCCCAAACCTTCCTGCCCCTCCTTCCAGGCAGCTGGAGGGGCCCAAAGCCATTCCTTAGTCCTGCTTGTCAGCCCAGACAAGGTCACTTCCGCATCTCCTGCACTGCTGCGTGGAGGAACCAAGTGAGAAACAGCCTGATTGCGGGCGAGCAGCTCGGATGCTTGAGAGCTAACGGAAAGCCCTGGCTGGGGGACTCTGCTCTAACAAAGTCTTTTAGCTAATGCCTATTTCATGTGCAACACAAGCAGTCTCTGAAGGGGGAATCAAGGCCAGGATCATCTTCAAAGTCAAGGAAAAAAATGTGCTTCATCATGCGCCCTACAGCTACTGCACAGACTCCTTGCTGCAGGCGAGGCAGAAAAGAAGGGTCTGCGTAGGATCGCCCTGCTCCAGGGGACTGGGTTTGGCCATGAGCTGCATTAGGGGTAAATAAAAGCCCCTTCACCTCTTCTCTTTAGGGCAGTACCATGAACCTCTGACACTGCCTGGCCCACGATACGGGCTAGGGCCATACAGCCCAAGTATCTGCAGGCAGCTCAGTCATGTGAGACCTGGGAAATTCAGATGGCTCCACAGCACAAACACAGGCGCTGAGGGGCCCTTCAGAGCCCCTGAGCTTGGCAAAAGCTGCGCTGAGGAAGAAGCTGATGTGAGCACTTCCATATGGCCCTAAAGCATCCAAACCCCTTTGTGCACATGTCCAGCAGCCTCCCTGTCAAATAAAACTGAACAGCTCTCTGATGTTGCTGTGCTGAAAAAGGCAGGAAATTAAGAATAACCAGAAAGAGTTCTTAATGGAAACTCAGGGAGAAAAAAAAATGGAATTTTCACGCAAAGGCACAGCTTTATGTCCGTACAGATCCTGCGGCTGCCACTGTGCCACATGCCAGGGCTCAGGGCTCTTACTGCAAGCGACCCTTGTGCGCAAGCAGCAGCACCAGCCCTTGAGTTGCCCTCCACACTAAGAGGCTGCGGTCTGTCGGCACACTGCCCTGCAACACTACACCCAGCATTTCCGGTAGGAGCAATGTCTGGGGACTGAATCTTGCTTCGGCACACACAAATCCTCTTTCCTCTTCCTTCCACACAGATAAACCGTCTTTAAGTAACTGGTTGATTTGCCTCTATTGCGCTTGCCTGGAAGAGTAAGGCAGGAGATGTCTGAAAAGTGAGACTCAGGATGCTACTGAGCATTTTTGTTCAGTTAAATCACCTCCCCCTGTTCAGGCTTAAGCAGCAAGATGACATTACTCGCCTAGAAATCACCTGCTTAGCTACAATTACCACACGAACAGCATCTCGAAGAAGCCAGGAAAGGAGAACCGGAATTCCCAAGGCTGATCTCTTGCCGCGACGTGGCTGAGTGCTTTCTAAATCAAGTCTTGCCAGCCACGAAGCCTTACCTGTCACCTTTATATTCCAGTCCTTCTGCACTGCATCACTTGGGTACTGACATCCTGCAACCTGTTACAAAAGCTCTACCACAGTTGAGATACTTAATAGGAGCCCACTATTAGAGCTTCCTGCTATTTCTTTGATAACCTTCAACTGCCAGCCGACGCTAAGACGGCCCAAGCTCCCTTCAAGGGTCTGCTGGAGGCTCCTCACCTCCACATGGCAGCATTCACAACTGTGCCTCCTGCCTTCAGTCCTTACAGTACTACTCCCCCTTTCCCACCTGCCTCTCCCAGCATCTGCTCTCTGGATCCTGACTTTGCAGCTCCCTTTTACCCTTTTTTCTTGCATCTGGATGTCATTTCAGAGACTCAAAGAGTCATTTAGCTTGGAAAAGACCCTTAAGATCAAGTCTAACCCAGTGGTGGGGTTGAAGTCCAGACGGTAACTCAAACCCATGCAGCCGCTCACCCACTGCCCCCCATCCCAGCTCAGGCTCTCCTGAGCCCCAGCTCCTTCGCACCCAGCACTGCCAAGTCCACCGCTAAACCTTGAGGTGCCACATCCACTGCTCTTTTGAATGCCCCCAGGGATGGTGACTCCACCACATCCCTGGTCAGCCTGTTCAGGGCTTGACAACCCTTTCTGGGAAGAAAGTTTCCTTAATAGCCAATCCAAGCTTCCCCTGGCATGGCTTGAGGCCATTTCCTCTTGTCCTATTCCTTGTTTCTTGGGAGCAGAGACCAGCCACCTCCTGACTCCATCCTCCTGCCAGGTAGTTGTAGGGAGCGATAAGGTCCCCCTGAGCCTTCTCTTCTCCAGACTAAACCCCCCAGTTCCCTCAGCCATTCCTCATCACACTTGTGCTCCAGGCCCTTCACCAGCTCCGCTGCCCTTCTCTGGACCCGCTCCCGCACCTCAGTGTCTTTCCTGCAGTGAGGGGCCCAAAACTGAACCCAGTGTTTGTGGTGCAGGAAGGGCCAAGACTGGACAACCTCTTCTGAGTCATCTGCATCCTCCTGGAGCAGTCCAGACTTTGGGTTTTCCCGTGATGTATACAGGAATTGCTGCTTCTCAGAAAAATCACCTAGGGATTTAAACGGCAACTGGAGGATAGTGAGGGTGGGAGAGTTCTGCAGTCACTTCTGCCTAGGCCATCCATTGCATTGTTCACCATTCATAGCATTTTATAGACAGAGCAAGAACAATCAATGTCCTCCCTCCTTCACAGACTGGGCAACACAGAGTACCATTTGAGGCCAAACCACGTGCAAGATGAGGAAGGCAAGACCAGCAGCGGTGAGGCAGGCAGCCTCCCTCCCATCCACATGTAACCCACAGCCGGGAGGCAGTCACATCTGCATCCCATGGGAGGACAGGAAGACGTGTAGGAAGTGTCCCTCCCTGGGAGCAAAGCTTGCTCCCTGCCCAGCTCCGGTGGTGGGGGCAAGGGGCTCCAGCTTCCAGTGCTTCACACGGCAAGTACTGCCCGAAGCAACAGGGCCTCCGGCCAGCC
Source organism: Psittacus erithacus (assembly GCA_009867235.2). Lineage (NCBI taxonomy): Eukaryota > Metazoa > Chordata > Aves > Psittaciformes > Psittacidae > Psittacus > Psittacus erithacus. The sequence continues at coordinate 9,885 of WYDI02024600.1, read as the reverse complement.
CCAACACCACCACGGCAACAGCAGGGATGCCCAGAGGGGAGGAGGAAGCGGTGGCTTTCCAACAGGCACCTCAGAAACAGCTTCCTGTCGGCGCTCATGCACTCAGCAAGTCACGTATCGGAAGAACTGGACGTGTCTGGCCTCTTGCAGAGGACACAGAGCTGCAGCAAAGCCAAAGACAAGAGCTACAGTGACGATTCAAGGGAGAGGAGGGAAGTGCTGGCACACACAGCTGACAGGCTCGCAGGGGTTGCCATAGGAGCATTTGAACCATGAGGGAAGGACTCCAGGGCTCAGTTCCAGAAAGGATCCGACAGCAACACTCCATCACTTGCGATGCTACCAAAACACTTCCTACCAAAACCTCCAGAGAGATCACTTTACCCAACTGCAGCCTCATCAAGTCCCATATATGCAGCCCACAGTCCTCTTCAGTCCAAACTGGGTTCATGGTTGCTTTCTTCTAAGAAAGAAGAAAAGTAAAGTTGGCTCCTTTTCGCCCTGTTTCCCTGCCTGCCTCTGAGCGAGGCAATCCCACGCTGCAAGGGGAACCCTGATCTTGTTTGCTTTTGGAGACACAGACCTCCATGCACAGCCCTGCCTTTGCTTTCTCCCTTTTCATTCCCATGCTTAGGATCAACTTTGTTTCCTCGCTTCTTGCTCAGTTTACGTCCCGCTTCCATACCCTGAACTGCTTCTCTACTCCTTTCCTAAACCCAGGCAGTATTTCAAATACTCCCATTTTGGAGACCCTGACATTAGCTGTGCAGTCAAATTTGAGCTGAGGAATTGTTTTCCCTCCACCACTTTCTAAAACAAAACAAAAATAACTTGGGCCCAACAAGTGTAATGCCTCCTTGGTTTTCTTTGCCCTTCACACTATGAAACCCTTTAACCCAGCAGCTGCCTTTGTGTAAATTGCAGAACCTTCAAGAAGTTACTCACAGTTCAGGGGGAATCTCTGACATGAGCAGGGCAGCAACCGAGGCTGTGACTCCCCCGAGACACTGCACAGAAAGATGGGCGCATTCTGGATGGAGGTTCAGGCCCAATTCAGCAAGGTACTGGCACCACATCTCAGTTTGAACAAGAAAGGGGGCAGATGGCAGGGGCGCCGATACCTGTGCACTTACAGAATGGTTCAACAGTCATTCCTGAGGCTCACACTACCTTAATCCTAACTGCCTTGGCCTCATGTCTCCACTGGCACCTAAAAGACATCTAGGTCACCACGACGCTGAGGTCAGAAACATCCTTCAGTACCCACACACTGCAGGACCAGGGCTTAGTCAAAGTCACACAGGCAGAGCAGGGGTCAGCCTCTCTTCCTTCACACCCAGCTCTTCTCCCCCTCCTGCCAGGGCCTTCTCCATGCCACCCAGCACCGTGGGACACCACAAGCTAGGGAGTACAGGGTCCTCCTCTCCTCCTCCCAACACACAGAGCTTCCTTCAGAGCCTGAGCGCATGGCAGCTCTCTACTTCCTGACATCACACACATTTGAAACCATGATAACCCCCGAGCACCCACAGCCCAGCCAGATCCTCCCATGGTCAGCTCCAAGGACCGCACTAAGTGCCACAAGCGCTCCTTCCCGCCGCCTTCTCCCGACCAAGGCAAAAAACAGCCCTCCCGTGCTTTACCTGGTCCACGACAGCTTGGTTGGCATTTGCAGCTTCAGACATCCCTTGGCGGCTCCATTTGCAGCAGGACTGGTCTCCTTGGCTTCTGGCTTCGCAGCAAGCTGGCCATCCACAGCACGGCTACTATTTCTCCTGCGGGGCACCTTCGAACACCAGCATGTGGTTCTGTGCTTTGAAGCAAGGGAGAGAAAGATCAGAGCAGGAGACACAGGGAGGGGACAAGCCCAGCCCCTGACGTGCCTTTCAACCTCAGCCCACAGGAGCACCAGGCACAATCCCAGCAGCTACAAAGCCCCGTAAGCTCTTCAGAAGCTGTGGAAGGAGCAGCTTGGGTTATTTATCACTTGGGAAGCACTGGAGGGACAGGCCCATCTCTTGCTGCTGCCACGCAGCTGGGGCAGCTCCCTGCAGCACACACGCTGCGCTGGGAGGTGCCACGCAGGGACTGCAGGCACCAGGCCTGCTGTGCAAGGACGTTCCAAACTGAAGCAGGCACCAAGAAATAAAAGCAAAGCAGAATGCGGCTTTACCTGCTCCGGCCAGGGGCCTTCAGAGGCCCGTTACAACCACGCGACAGCCACAACTGGCTGAACTCAAGCAAAACCTCAAAGCAATCGCTGCTCTGCAGAACAAGGGACCACTCGACTGCCTTTTGCTTAGTCAACTATTTGACTGCATTTGTACCGGAAAGTCTTTTGCCAAAAAGACTGGGAGTTTTGTTCAAGAACAGCCGTGCAGAGGCTGGCCTGGGCTGGAACCCGAGCCAGGGCTTTGGTTTTTAAACAGGGCAGCCAGTGCATCCCTTACGAGAGCCTCTGCTCTCTGCCATGGAGCTACTGTCAGACTCTACAGCTCTGATGTCATCCAGACCTCCATGCTGACTGCCAGCACATCCCGTATGGGCACTGGGAGCAGAGGGGCAGATCTTCATTTTCCACACACACATCCTCCAAGCTGAATTGTTAAATGAACTCCTCAGGTCCTCCCTTTGAACCTCTTCCCGTCCTTCACGCATCCCAGGAACTACCACGAATCAAAGAACCAGCACAGTCATCCCAAAACATCTCCTGCAGATTCTCCTTGACAGAAACCGTCCCACTCACGAAACACCACCTTTGTAATAGATATATGGCCTCAAAAGCAGAGGCAAACGATTCAAAACACAGAGCAGCAGTGGAGCCACTCATGAAATCAACAGCGGCTGATGAGAAAAGCTGTTACGTCTGCGCAGGAAGCACCAAAGGCCCGAAAGAATGAACCTCTCAAGCCACGGATGTATCATTTAAAGCAGCTGGGATTTTAGAAGACAAGACAGCAGCCACATTAAAAGCCACACAAACAAACAGAGAAACAAACCAAGAAAGAGGATGAAAAGATGAAAGGACAGGCACCCAGTGGGTCAGGAGCAGCCAGGTTTGCAACTGTGACCATCGGCACAAGCATCTCTTAGAGTTTCAAGGCTCAGAGCTGCAGGACAGACGCACTCGATCTGGAGCCGTCAGCCTCACTGCAGGGGTTTTGTTTCCCATCACAAGGTCAGTTACAGGAGCAGCTCAAGGGGGTGCAGGTTTCATATGAGCAGCCTCGGATGAAAGCAAGGACCCGAGTACCCCATTGCTGACTTCCTCTCACACTGAAAAGTCTTCCTAGTGCACTCTGGCGCGTGATCTCATTCAAAGGGAAGAGAGGGAAGGGATGGAAACACAAAAAGAAGCCGGAGGCTGCCAGCCACTGGCCCGTCCTGACTCCATCCCTCTCCCCACTGCAGCAGGAGCACAACTGGCTGCTCTTGGAAGGACAAGGCGGCCATCAGGAGACAAGGAGGATTTCAGGTGGGCAACAGACAGCAGGAGCAGATGAAATCTTGGTAAAGAAGAGCTCCTTGCGTCAGGAAAGGACAGCCCTTTCCTGTCTGCCATCAGCAAAGACAACGCATGAGGGCCGTCTGGAACCCTCCCGTCCCTGCAAACAGTGGCGGGGGTTGAGCTGTGCTCCCAGCTCCCAGCCCGTAGCGCAGGTATTCCAGCATTCCAGGAAGCCTCAGCAGACCCAGCTGATGTCCTAAACCCAAGAGCATGAGAGAAGGTTCCTATAGCCAACACCATTCCTGCCCCCAGGGCAGCCCTGCAAAACTCTGCCTTACAAAGCAGCACAGGGACTCCGACAGCAACCAAGACACAGAGAAGAAACCTTCCCCATTTCCTTAACCAACCCCAAACTTTTCCTCTTTACCATAGACAGGAAAAAAAAAATCCTCCCCCATGCCAGAGACAGCACCAAGGGGAGGTGGATGGACCAAGGATGGACCAAGGGTGACACAGAAGGTGACAAATTTGCGCTTGTTTAATTACAGCTCTGCCAGGGACCAGGCAAAGGGGCTGATCTCACAGGGAACCAACTTGCCTGCCTGTCAGGCAAGCCCAGCAATACCTATTTGGGAACAGCAGAGTCACAAGGCCTGGCAAACAACTCGCATTCAACACGGTGCTGTGGGTACTACAGAGAGGCTGATCTACTCCCTCTCTCTGTAATCAGCTTCTCTAACACCTGGAACAACATACGGAATGAGCTTTCTTAGTAGAAAATGCTATCTTTTACCAGACTAACTCACTGGGAGCAAAAAGCATTGCTGACAAACCTTAATTTACCTTTCAGCACACTGCCTGCATCAACATGTCTTTAAAACATGTGCCTGCAGCAGTCCTGAAGGCAGACAGAAAAGCACCTCAGCTTTGTGGATAGGACAGATGATAATGCGCAGGAAAATCAAGGTCTAAGTTTATGACACATCAGCTTTTCTCCAGCAACTGCCTACAAGCAAGGGCTTGTCCCACGGGGGACACAAGGTCTCACAGTCCACATTTGCTGTGGGCTTCGATGCCCATCACGTCTGCAATCAGGTTACAGCTGCTGCCTCCTGCCTCTGTCACTCACCTAAACACCTTGAAGAGGGATGTGGAAGGGCACTGAGCATCCAGCTGCTGCCTTCAGTGTCCTCTATTGATGAAGAAAACCAGAACAGGGCAAGGAAAATCACGGCCAGGCACCACGACCTTCTAGAGGCTTCCATCAGCCCCGCTTCTAACTGAGAAACAAGTATCTGCAGTTTCTCTTCAGCACAGCCTCAAGGCAGACACCTTCTTTCAGCCTTTCCCTCGCTGCTGCTCCCACCTTTTTAACTAGCAGCTGGATGCTCATTTCTCCCAGACAGGTTCACAGGAACATGCTGGGCTGAATGCAGAAAGATGGCTTCGGTTTCATTTTCCTATGACTAGAAGACAGACACTTCCAAACTATTTTCTTTTCCTGGCTGGTTTCACCAGCACTGCAAGCTGCTTTTACAAATGATCCACCATTAAAGATGCATCTGGGATTCACCAAGCTACCTACATAAAACCTTCCCAAGGAGGAGCCAGGCTGCAGAGGTACCTGATGAGTCTCTTTATGGAGCAGACCTGGGTAATAAGCCCAGCAATGAGACTGGTCACGAAGGCAGCTTGTGAATGACACTTCTCCACTAGCAGAAGCAGCGACAGCCTTGCAGGCTGACTCTGGAAGGCTCCAGCTGCTGACAGAACACAGCTCCCTCTGCCAGCAGTGCCAGCAGATTAGACAGCAGACCTCCATGCAGACAGGGCCTTGGAGGCTCTAACAGCAGCTTTGGACGCTGGGCTGAGTTTTGCTCCTCTCCACAGCTCAGGAAGCTTCCCTGTCATTGCACACACTGGTCCCTCCCTGCCCTCAACTCTCCAAATGGGACCCTGGGGAGGTCAGATCAGCCCCTCCACACTTTCAAGCTTCCTGCACTGCAGCTCTGTGCAACGCTCAGCTCCGGCACAAATGTAATAAGAAACCTACTTCTTCTTCCTTCACGGTTGCTTGCAATCCAACCACACCAAGAAGGCCAGTCATCGAGGCCATGGTAGAAACACTCGTGTGCGTCTCTGTACACGGGGTGCTGCCAGGGAATGGTGGGCAGAGAAGCCCCCGGTGACACACCTGTCAAGAGAAGCTGAGTGTTAAGATGGAAGAACCACCGAGGCTCTCAAAACGAAGAACAACAGAGACTCAGTAAAAGAAGAGTAAGTGCCACTGTTTCAAGGAACTGCTAGAACTTCAACCAGCAGCGGGAGACATAGGATGGGCTGGATTATCCAGCACAGCCCCATGACAAGCCTATGCACCTTGCTCTGAAAACGCTGGTAGCCAGCACATGGGCTCATGTACTTCTCCCACCATCCAGCCTGGCACCTCGGTGCTCCTTGGGGTGGGGAGGCAGGTGATGGTGTTACAAGGGTCATCCCTGTGGCCTATATGGGGAGCGAGCACGTATGTACCATGCCAAGTCAAGATTCACTGGTGGCATTCAGCAAGTGACAAACACACAGAAGCTTTTGGTAACGATTCTTTGAAGGGAAAACTAAAGCTTACAGGTACAACCACGGGAAGGCTCTCACAGAGTGCTAATGGCATCGACTGGCAGATTTAAGCATTCTCTGGGAAGTGTCTGCGCTGTCAAGGTACAACAAAGCTCTGCAGCGAAGCCCCAGCAAGGGGCTCCTCTGGGCCCATTTCTGAGAACACAGACTGATGGGCCATCACCCTGCCAACAGAAACCAGCTTGTGAGCACGCGGTACATAAAATACAGCACCCTCAAAAGAGAAAGGTCATCCCACTAAGACATGCAGCATCTTCCTCCAGTACCTGCAGCATCTGCAGCCCAGCCCTGCTGCCAGCAGTCCTCTCAGCACGGGCACCTCAGCGCTCCAGGCTTCCAAACCCCATCTCTCTGGAAGCAGCACTCAGTCCCTTCCAGGAAAACAAGATTAAGACAGTCCTTAACTCCATCGGGAGACTTCCCGCCACAGAGAAAAGCAAATGAAAGGCACGTTTGCTTCAGTTGTTCTGAAGCAGAATAAAACCAACCACTGCAGCAGGGAGACAGCTCTCACTGGAGTAGAGGTCTTCAAAGCCCTGGAACAAATAGCCTTGCCTCTAGCTGCCAGCTGCATGGGATTGCTTTGTACCACCTTACACAGACCTCAGATAAAATACCTCCTACAGGTGAACCAAGAAACAGCATCGAGGATTAGGCACTGCCTTCTGAACCTCATTTCCTTGGTACCTACAGCAAACCCCCAGGTCCCGTTCGACCCTCACATGAGGCTGGTCTTCTGAAATGGTAACGAAAGCAGCTTCAGCAACATCAGTTGGACCGCAAAAGCTTCCTTCCTTACTAGGTGGAGCCCAGCTGTGTCTGACCAGCTCCATTCCCACCAGTGCCACTCGGGGCTACAACTCAACAGCTCCAGAGTCCCACCAGGGCAGGACGCAAAGCCTGGGGAGAAAGGCAGCTGTGACACAGAGTGACAGAGCTAGGACACGATCAAGGGCTGGCAGCACTGGGATCTGAACCCCCACCATCCCTTCAGAAGAGGTGTCCCCAGCTGGCACTGCAACTATCAGTCCCTTTGCACTAATGCTCTGAGAAAGACACAACTTCTTTCCTCTGCCCTTGCTTGGCACATCCATATTTAAGTGACAGATGCCTTCATGTCACCTCTAAGACAGGCACTTAAGATGACACCTCTCCTTGGAGGGGAAACAAGGAGAAAGGGAGAAAATGTGGGGCAATATACCTTCCAAAGAAGAGTAAAAGAATAAAGGCTTCATGAAGCCCATCCGTGTTGCAGACATTTATACAGATGTGACTGTACTTGGAATGGCAGAACAGTCGAACCCATGGCACATGGAGAACAGAGAAGCTCTGGAGCAAACTCTTTAGGGCCAGCAGGGCACACCTCCTCCCAGGGCCACACAGCTCTGATTGCCACATTACTTGCCAGGAATGACAGGGGGAGAGAGTCAGGACAGCTGCAAAAAGTCAGTGAGACGTCTCAAAGGGGGAAAAAAGGAAAGAGAAGATAACCAAGACCTTTTTAGCATGCTGTTTGTGACAAGAGCCATCAAAACATGAGAGTCAGTGATGGACAGCTGGGGAGAGCAGTCACGATTCGACAAAACAGTTCAGACAGCCGGAAACCAGGCTGGAAATTAACATCTGTCAAAAGAAGAACGTAGCGTTTCGCTCTGCCCTACAGGTAGGTACCTCTGTGTCACAGGCAAATATCCCATCCTGCTGCCCAGGCCCAGACCAAGAGCACTCTTTCCCCAAAGGAGACTGTCTCGGCCCTGAGGCAGGGGGAAGATGGGACACCCCCATCTCTTTTCCAGCTCACACTTGTGTATGCTGGGATGGCAATTGCTCATGGGCTTGTCAGAGCCACAGCAGAAGGGAAATCCAAAACTCAGTCACGCCCACCTTCCTCTCCTGCTCTGGTGTCACAGAGGTATTCCGAGCTCTGAAAACAGCTCCACACGACTCCACCTCTGTGCCACGGAACCCGTCCTCAGCGGGGTTTGCTCTTTCCTCAAGAAACAAGGAAAGGGCAGGGGGGAGACGGAGCAAACTGTTTCCCTTCCGTGGGGAGCATCTCTTCAGCCCCGCAGCACTGGGAGGCAACTTATCTTCTGGTGCAAGGGCACAGAGCTCAGCACGGTTCTGCCAGCAGACAGCTTGGCCCAAGGCTCCCTCTTGATTCCTGCTTTCTAGCAAGCATCCCATTGCTGAGCCAGGAGTCCAACAAGGGGCACCCGCCAGCTGAGGAGACCAAGGCTCCCAATCCCTTCTCCTGCAGACCTAACCACAGCAGACCTAACATCTAGGAGAAAGAAGATCTGGAAGTCATCAGCCGTAACATCTCACGTACTCCTTACAGCCGCCACTCTCCTTTCCCCCGTATCATTATGGTCCAGGAACACGACAATTACAGCCCTTGCTGTGGGTACATTCTCCACAAGGTTTGCAGGGAGTTCCGAAGCAGAGCTCCATCTCAACAGAGCCAGCTTTGAGATCTGCAACCCAAAGCTCAGCAGGCAGTGGGCACACCAAACCCTTGACCAAATGTCCCTCTTCCCTGACAAGCCGCCCAGGACACAGATTTCCAGGCCCTCTGCCCTGTGCTCAGCAATTCCCTTCACCACAAAGGTCTGAGATAGCCGATGGTGTCAGTCAACAAACTGCTCCCTCCCCTTGCTTTACAGCACTCCTGTTGTCCCAGTATTGCCTCCAAAGCTTCCCAGTTCCCCTACACAGCAAGGCCACCCC
>WYDI02024597.1:0-70443 GCA_009867235.2 Psittacus erithacus | reverse complement strand
CTTATCATTATTATTATTGGTGGTAGCAGCAGTGGTTTGTGTTATACCTTAGTTACTGGGCTGCTCTTATCTCAACCTGTAGGAGTTACATTCTTTCGATTCTCCTCCCCATCCCTCCAGGAGCGGCAGGGAGGAAGGAGAGGGAGTGAGCTAACGACTGCATGGTACTGAGTTACCAGCTGGGCTTAAACCATGACAGACACATAGTTCATCCTCACAACCCTGCAAAGATTAAGATTCAAAGGGTCTTGTTTGTTTTGCAGAGCACACTAGACAAGGTCATGGCAAAGGTATCACATTATGATCCACCCATTTGTATAGCCCAAAACCTATCACATTTTTTTCTTCCTGAATACATGGTTGAATAAAACATTAGACTGTGCTTAAGCTTTATATGTTCTTTTTGGAGAATACTTATTTCTCTGTACAAGAAATAAGTTTCACTAGTCTTATGTTCAAGAGCCTGGAGTATTTTCACCTATTCAGAGCCCAGCAGCCGAACCCAGCTCAAAAGCAGCATGACAGTATCACTGCCTTGCAATTACTGATACTTGGGAAATACACATGCTGCTCTGCAAGACCACAGGAAAGGACTGTATGTGAGCCAAATATCCCACCATTCAGTTCTGATCCAGACCCTGGGCCTTCTCAGCAGGACCGCTAGCTGCAACTACATCTGTAACTAGAAATTTTAGATGGACTGAAATGTTACAACACACTGCAGTCTGTGCTTGCATGAAAACTTTCTGCAAAATATTTCCTTCAGCCTCTGAGTGCTGAAACCGTTAATCTAACACAAACTACTGGGCTGACTTAGGCAAGCTTCAATGGGTTAATTCAATCCTCCTAGCAATTTACCAGCAGAGTTTCCGTGGTCTCTGCCTAAAGCCATTTTATGAGACGACGTATGGGTTATGCTCTACCAGTCTGGTAATTAAGGCTGGCTAATGACAGAGTGGCAGCTCCACTTCATGAGTGTGAAATCCCACATAATGGGATGCATTAACACAAATCCCTGTCGAAGCCTGCCCACTGTGTAGATGACTAGCTACCAAGTGCCCAGTCAGACACAGGCTGAGGTGACAACTGCCTTTCCTGCATGACTGGATGATGAAGGAGTCCAAAAGATTATAGGGCTGTAAGATAGGTCACAATATGGAAAAAACTGAGAACTATTACAGCAGGCCTTCCAATCTCTTATTGGAGAGGCTGACTTCTCAAACTCTACACATCTTGTCACCAATATTCGGACCTAAAAAAAAAAAGAAAAATAGCATCCTTTAAAACTGTCAGCACTTGATAATACTGTGGGTTTAGTATCAGCAGAGCATAACTGGACAGTATTCAAAACCATATCCACACTCTGTACCCTGGTTTGGTTTTATTTTGCTGTCTGGTGCAGCTAACTGCAACAATTCATTCCAAATAATGTGGTTATGTTGAGGTCTGAAATTATTGCTGAGGTTGAATCAGAGATATACATTTGGATATGACTTAGTAAAAAGAGATGCATGCTGTAAATATGCTGAGTGAAACAAAATGTTATAAAGCTATTTTTCACTTAAAGAATAAAAAAGAGTTATGAAAAATGGTCAGTGGTGTTTCCTCTCACTGGGTACTTAGACTCACATGAATGAATATTTTACCACACTTCACCACCACTGAGCAATTCTAATTTCCTACATGTCACCATGCACTGCAGTTTCAGCTAAACAGGGCTTCTTTCCCCAACAACCCCCCACCACAACCTTTTTACTCTGCTACTGTCACTGTCATCAGGATTACCTAAGAGCTGCTTTTCATATCTCTGTCCATCTGACCCCAGTTTATATGGACAAAGAAACGTCATGAAAGAGCAGCGAGCTCCCACAGACATGTACCACCTGCATGACAGTCAATACAGAGTCAACAGGGCCCCAGAAATAAAAATCAGGGTTGGCAGTTGATTTGTTGGTGTAAAGGAGGAGCAAGACCTAAGAAAGCAGTGAATGCCAAGAAAATATTACTCCTTTCCTCTTATGCATACATATTCACACACAAATCCACAGTTATCATGCTGCTTCTCTTTGCATAAGTACAAATCAGCAGTACCTTTGGGGAAGTATTTTAATCAATGTGGATATAATTTACTTATTTGCAGAATTAGTTGTAGTTTAGATAAACGTGTATTTCCTGATATGTATTTAACTTGACCTAACCTATTTTGTGAAGAGATTCTACTCACTGAAATATTTTCCAGTCAGCCTTCCTGATTCTCTTGCATCCTGATAATCATTCATGCAATGTACCACACTTGCCCTCCTTGCCCTCCAGCTAAAACCTTACCCTCTCCTACTTTTATATTATGACACTCCATGCTGGATTCTTTAGAGGATAAGGGCACAAGTTTAGGTGAACCAGCTGCATTTTTCAGGATCTATCTCAGGTAAAGTTTACACTCCCAGGAAAGATGTGGCTGGTTTACTAATTCTCAATAGATCTCAAATTGAAATAACAAGTATTTCACAACTAAACAAACCAGGAAGAGAACCCTACATTATAACATTAATAATTATAATCCTACATTGTAAGGTCAAAGTGGCAATGCAACTGCCAGCAAAAATTCATGTCTAAACCTGCACAGAGCTGGCAACTATTTGGTGCACTTATTAGAAATCTCTTCAAAAAAAGAATCTAGAAAGCTGCTTCAGACCTGGCTGTCTTCTTAATGATACACTACAATGAAACAAAGGAAGAAGCATAAGAGAGTTCATATATCTGTTCTCAGATCTGCAATCTAGATACTGATGTGGAAGGCCCATTGGATAGTTCACAAAAAACAGGCAACTGGATAAACATTTGTTGTCAGCACAGTATGTTTTAAACAAATATTGCTGTTTCTTCTTTTCAGAGAGAAGGAACTAAAGTTTTAAAGTTTTATTTAATGTCTGAAGGAATTTCTCATAAAAGAATAATGGCATGCATGGTCACACTGCATCTCCTCCTTTCTTGAAAATACACTCTGACTACATTGCATCACCTTTTTTTAAAACACACTTGCATTTTAAAAGTCATAGGACTACTAATGGAGACCAGATAAGCAGGTGCTTGCACATTTAGTCAAACATGCAGCCACCAAAAGATACTCCTATGCTGAGTATCATATGTTCACATGCTCTCTTTCATGTTTAATTTTTAACAGTCTGGTACTTTAGTGTTGCCAGAGGATTATAACACCCCCACCCTGATGCCACCCAGCTCTGGGATTCTCTTTCACTCCACTAAGAGGTCATTCTGTAATATGCTGCTATATTCCATTTCACTCTGAAAGTGGATTTCCCTCAAAAGCCATTTTCCTAACATGTGCCCTCTCTCACCTCAGGTGGCGTGATTCTTACACTGCATCATCTTTGGCCTTACACCAGGCTTACTCAGATAATCAATGGACCTTTCAAACAGCCATCTTCCTCTTTCCCACACTAGTCTGTCTGAATTAGAATGACAGCTTGCCTGCCACCAGGGAAATTAAACTGTCGATCCTAATCCCTTAGAGCTGTAAGAGGGCACTTCTCTATCAGCTCTCTCCCTAACACTGTCTACACAGTTGGAATCTCTTCTCAGAAGAGAGAGAAGAGCAATCAATAGTGTCTCTGAAGAAGATGCCATCACCAGCACAGTAGCACTTAACCACTGCAGTGAACCACATGCTTCTGATTAAGATGCCCGGGCAGGGGCCGATTGATTTGTCTGTGCATAGCATACTAACCATGAGCTTCCCTGCCCTGTCGCCTCCCTTCTTCCTCATGCTTCTCAGAAAGGAGGGAGCATATTGGTGAACACAGTGCTTAAATCCACAGATAGGAAGAACAAAAGCTGATAGCTGATTGTGATCTGTGAACTCAGCTACTGAAGTAATGAAGCACCTACAACTTCTGCAGCTACCGAAGGAAGAGATAAAAATGGCCTGTTAGATTACATTTAGCCCATCTCCCTGAAGACTGGTACAAAACAGTGTATTCTTTAGGGCTGTATTAAGTCCACTTTAAAGCGACTAGAGCAATTCCTCGAGAGGCTATTCCAGAGCTCAGCAGGCTCCACAGCTCATAACAACACAGGGATTTCCCTCAGTGCTATTCAATGTGATCTTTTCTGAGTTTTCATCATGTCATTATTCCCATAAGATCCACTTCATTGAACCACTCAAAGTCACTCTTTTTTCACCTTCCCTGCTGGTGTTTGCAGTCTCAGACATATGCCACAGGAATAATTCTTATTGCTATTAGCTATTTTCAAAACACTGCCACTGTATCATGAGTACTACATGAGCACAAATATAATCTCTATAGATTGCTCTCTAATCCAGCAATTTCAAGAAGAAATAGAAATAGATGTTAGAAGAAGCAGTAAGATAGAAATGCTGAAGATACAGTACTGAAGAGCAGGGTCTGATGAGGAAACTGATGTGGCAAAGATGCTGCTTAGTTCTGGGAGAATATTTCCATGCTGGCATGGAAAGAGCTCCAGAAGGGCTATGATTTATTATACTAAACCAGTTTCTGCCATGGCCTTGCATCAAGACTCTAATCTCTCTTAAAAAAGTCAGTGCATACAATTTAGTTATGGTCTTGCCTAAGGATCAAGCAAAGTAAACTATTTCCACAGTAGCCATGAAGCACCCAAAGGATCAAACAGCTGTTCTGTTTATTTTGCCCAGGCTGGCTGCTGCTGCTGCCACCACCAATTAGGAAAATTTAAAGATATAGGAGCAGGAGTTTTTGAGCAGTAGTCAATACAAGATTGATTCCCATCATCAATCATTCACAGGAACAGCAAACCTGACTCTTCACATCTGTCTGCACAGCACAGCACAGCAGTTTCATTTTTTTCTCCTTCTTCCTGTTTTTCTCATGACATTAGCAGCTCAGCCACAACTTTGTGCCAGCACTTCATCCTACGAGGCACAAGTTAGTTTTGCTGGCATGCTGAAAAGTCCCAAAGCATCCTCGCCTTCAAACACTCCTCTTTTTTTCTTTTTCAAATTTGATCACATCATCCTGATAACAAAAAGAAACATGGTATTTACTGCAATCACTTCTATGCTATCATTTCACTGCCATGCAAACAGCCACTGCATGACTTAAAACCAGCCATAGTTTTAGAAGAGCACTTAAACAAAACCCAGATTACAGTTGTCTGGTCTGTTGTCCCCTTTGTTCCTTGCCAAGATGGCTCAGCACATGTGTTTCCAAATCTTTCTGCAATATCACGCGCAGGGGCATTTTCAGATGCAACTTACTACTAGCCATATTTTTTGGCATTACACCTTTGAATTTTCATCTCTCTGAATGTTTTTGATTCCTTCTTACTATACATGTCCGATTCTTTACCTTCTTATAAGATAACTTGAAACGCCTTTATGCTTCATCATCTTGCCTGCCTAGCAAATCCTCTCCTAGTTCAAGAGAACTGAAAGTGATGAACATGGTTTACACACCACCTTTTTCCCATTTTTCCTTCAACTTGAGTTTTTAACTTCCTTGCCTTAGTAGTATTTAAAAAAAATACAGAGGTACAGGCTTTTTGACTGTCAATATCTGAACTTATTTTTAACTCTCTGTGTTGGGAGTACTTGCAGATTCAAAAAAAAAAGGTGTTTATTCCACTTCTTAGATCAGCAAAATCTCTCTCATGTAAAACCAAGTTAGCACGGCACTTCACTTGACACTAGATCTTTCCAACTTATTACATTATTGTTCATTATTAACTCTTCAGTCCTCTGCCCCTTCAACCACACTTTAAATCAGAGTTCCACAGCCCTCAGTTCATACATACAGTTATTTCATATTTGAAATAGACTTTTTCAGCAATTAGGGAAAACACAAAGGAAAATAATGCCACTGATTTCTGCAGGGGCAGGGATACATCTCTACAGCCAATACTACTGGAATATTTGAAAATAGCCTGTATAATTATACCCTTGGGAGTCATCCCATATCTCAATCACCAGGTGGCAATTTCATCCCATTATATGTTTCATTAAGTAGGCAATGGCCTAAATGGTGCGGACAGATGAATATGTTTTCAGTTGATGTCGTCTGTAGAAAGACTAAGAGATTTCCATAGCAGGCAGGAAAAATGTTTTTTCATCAGAGAAAAGACCTGATGATTTCACATAAGTGGGATAGTTTTCCTTCTTTTATCTGTGGCTGTTCTGGTGTTCACCTACAATCAGAGAAAATCCCTAGCTTTTCACCTGAGAACTAGCATTTACGTAAAACTTGACAATCATGAAGGAAGTCGTGACATCATTATGTTAAAAGGAACTTATCTCCCATTTAGTCAACAGTTTTGACCAAGAAGGAGGCAAAAAACTAAACTAACTCCCTTATCAGCCCTTTCTCAAATAGAATGAAACCTGACTTTCTGGTACTACATGTGTTTTGAACTGATTATATAAATCTTCCCTGACCCTTGACATTTTTTTGCAAACACCATATTCCCTTAAGTCTCTGACATATCTTTTCAATCCCAGTAATGTTTGTCTTCATCTCTTTGCCTCTGTAGATCTCCTAGATCTGGGGCTAAATAAGAAAGATAATATATATCCTTTGCAAGCCACATCAAGGAGTGACTTCCTTCCTTTGAATCATTCATTCCTGATCTTTACACACAGCATAATAAAATAACTAGTTACATGCAAGCCCATGTGGCAGCAGTTAAATGTTCTACATTGCAACATCTCATGCCCAGCTCTGCTTTTGTCCCTTTTCCTGAGCCAGGTGGACATTGCAAACTCAGAGACAAATTTAACTTTCTTCTGAATTCACTGGCGTCAGTGAGTTAAGATTAAATGCTTAAAATTACTAATGAGCTAAATTTCCTGTTTTGTTTATGAAAGGTACTGACTATCAATCTACTTCTGAATTTTGAGTGTTTCATTTTCAAAACTACATGGTTTAGATGTCTAAAAGAGGGAGGAGTCATGTTTTATATACAAAACTCAGCTTTGTTTATAAAATATGCAAACATTCTAAATCACTGATAATTAAGTTAAAGCCTTTATGATCTGACTGTGTTCATTTTCCAGCTTTAAAAACTCCAACTGCCTGGAAGGGAATAATTTATGCATCTATTTCACATCAGTGTGGAAGTTTTTATAGAAATACCCCACACCTACAGATAAAAGGATATAAGAAAACTCACTTCTTTTTCAAACAGGAAAAAGAATATGTTCCTGTGATGAGGCTATTTTCAAACCTTCAGCAATTATAGGTGATTCATTCTGCATTTCCTGAAGTATCTCTGATCAAGTGTGTCAAGCAGAAAAGTTGTCTGGAAAGCTGTGCTCAGGTAGCGATTATGTGTTTTTCCACTGATGCTGAAATAGTCAATATTTTAGAGGTAGTAAGTCATAAGGTTTATGTATTTCCCTTCACTGCAGACTTGACAATACAGTTCTTCTCATGCAGAGAGCTTGGAAGGAAATCTCTTATCCCTTTGTTATGGTGCTCCCATTCTCCCATGCTCCATTTGAAGTCTGAACACACTGTGTACAACAAACAGCTGGGAGCATAAAGGGAAGTATTCCTCCAACTTAATTATCACAGAGATACTGTCGCACCAGAACAGACCGCTTTAATTTTGCTTTGATAAGGAGATCAACAAGCTTAACCTTTAGGGCTTTAACAAAACCAGCACTGTCTTGATAGCAGGAAGACCTTGTCAGTGGATCCTTCCAGTGAGGCTATTACATAGTACAGACTGAGCATGCCCTCCCCTATGAGAAACCCAACAGATTAACAAGAATACTTGTTGCTTCTGTAAGATAACTGTACCTTTTCTGAAATGTAAAATTAAGATGATTGAACCTTTATTAGGTTTATGTGGCAAGGTTTCGGGGGGCCTTTGTGAGAAGACATAAGAAGCTGCCCCCATATTGGACAGAGCTGGGGGAGAAGGCTGGGGAGAAGATGTTTTTAGTTCTGCCTCTGTTTCCAACTATCCAACTCTACTTTTAATTGGCAGCAAAGTACATTAATCTTCCCCAGACGTTTTTCAGCCAGCAGGACATCAGTTTGGACTATCATTTCAGAAACTCCAGTCACACTGTCAGCAGGGCCATAGAACCTCTACAGAGGTTGTTGCTCAGTTACAACCATGACACCCTCATGACTCAATTGTTGACTAGCCTACTTGTAAAGATACCTTTACTTGACATGCAGCAACCCCCTGAATGAGCAGCATCCTGGTTGTGGAAGGCATGTCAACAGAAAACCCAGACAGAGCTGTGAGAAAGCAAAAATGAAACTGCCCCACTTTAAGGCACCTTCTATACAAATGAGTGATCCTACAATTGGTCCGTGGCAACTACAAATATTTTTCATTTCCTTTATCTCAAAAGCTATGAAGAACTTTTATGTGCCTTTTAAATCTGCTTGAAGGAGCCAAGTTTGCTTGCAGCCACTGCCAGCTATCTCACGAACTAAGACTGATGAAAAAAGTTGGCAACCAGGCTAGCAATTGAGAAAACTTGCTCTTGGGATAGCTACTTAAAACAGTTGTCATTAGATTAATGGAAAATTATGCTTTTAGCAAGAACTGCACTATATTCCCTTCAGCTTCAGATAGATGACACTAATATTTTCACACTAGCAGCACATCAGTGGAGGGCAACCACTTCCATGTTCCACAGATCTGACACTGACACCTGTATAAAAGACCACATGCAGCTGCTGCACCTGGCCCGTAAATAAAGGAAAGATTAGAGAGTGTTCACTAGTTGTGAGGAGGTTGCCAAAGGATATATTTTATTTGTCCTGCCTCCTCATCGGATGTGGGCACTATTTACTTACAGATAACTTCAAAGCAGAAACAAACTTCTCAAGACCTTAATTCTCTGCTTAATGTTGCTGTGTATGAAGTTTTTACCACTAACATAGAGAAAAAAATAGGTTTTGACTACATGTGAATATGGACTCCCACTCACCACAGACATCTAATGCAAATTCTGTGTTAAACCTGATTTCCAATAAGGCTTTGATTCCCTGTAGCATCCTGCTTTTCCCCCAATCCTGCTGTCAGTATTGTTTTATAGCAAGATTATGAAATGCTTATACAGGAATACCCTGATGAATATGGAGTATTTCACCTGAGTTCAAAAAATTCTCTGTTGTCTGAAGTAATTGCTACACATTTTTCCTACTTCACAGAAAGAAGGGTTGTCTTCTGAACTCATTTTGAAAGCATATTCTGATCATTTAGTATGAAAAAAGTAACGGTGATGCCACTAATAAATATATATAAATAATATATAAGTAAAAATATATTACAGTTGTAGAAAATCTATCTGCACTAAGCATATACTATATGTTCACATGTTTCATATGAAGTTAACTTCATATGTTATATATACACTATATGCCATAGAGAGTTTTTGACAGTCTGGGTCATTTCAAAACCTATTCCAACAAATCCACTCATGCCCTTGCAATTACCAGATTTCTAATAAAAACACATTGCTGTAGTCTTGCTTTATTTTTTGATGCCAGATATCCTGTGTAGCAACAGAGAACATGCCAAGAAAATATGGAAAGGCTTATATAAATACTAAAATCATATGAAAGAAAAAGTAAAACCAAAAGACAATTATTTTAACCAATTTCCACCTTTCAGTTGTTATATTTGAGAATTTTAGTATGCAGTTGACATTTCAGGTGTTCTGATATGGACCTCTCAGTATAGCTGTGTGTAGCAGAAGATGAGTTTACAAACACCCCTATGCTTCATAAAAGCATCCCTAGCATTAGATGAGTTTTAATGACACAGACTAGAGTCTGGAAGGCACAACAAACTAAATGGTGCATATTATAACCATTAGCAAGAGAGCCCTTTATTATCCAGAGATTAAATGTGTCTGCTGGTGCATCTTCCTGAACAGACATTTCTTCCTAAAATGTGTTTCATACAATACAAATCTTTCTGACTTACAAGGTAGGCACTGAATTTGTTACAGATGTCTATTTTCTGCCTCTTTAGAAGAAATAGATCGACTTTTCCTTTATCCACATCATCCTGCTTCAAATGTCAGATGTCTCTGAAGCATAAAAAAGCAAGATGTAGCTTTTTCAAATTCATTTAAATGTAGTCTAGAAAATTGCCTTATCCTCCACAGTCAGGATGTGAGCTGCTGCAGTTCTCTTTTCCCTCTTTGCAAGAAAAGTCCCTCATTCCCTCTCTTCTGACTGAACACCCAATCTATTTTGGACTGTGCACCCATTTTACTGTCTTAGATTAAAACTGATCAGCAGAAAATACAGCAAAAATCAGTAACAATCTGATGTACACTGCTTTCCCAACTGTTTCACTACCATTGCTTCTTTTAGTATAGAGAGCTTTCTATTCCTCAGACTTTTAATGGAGTATTTATGCCTTTTTAAGGACTCCCAATTTTGAGTCCCCTCCAAAGAATGCTTCCTGCTAGGATGCTGCACGCCATTTCTGAAATGGTTGTTATTCAGCCATGTGAGAGCAATGTGCACATAGCTTTTCCTATTGGGGGAGGAAAGTCTGGATGAGTTGCTTTAGAAGGGGTTTATTTCTCTTCACACAGCTGGACATGTTCTCCTTCAGCTAACTCAGGCTTTGAAAGTCTGTTCCGATATCTTCATTTTGTACTCAGCGGTATCTCTTTTCAATACACAAACCTCTAGCCAATCTGACAGAAGAGCTCTACTCTTAATCTAAAAGCCTCCGGTGTAAGAACATCTAAATCCATCAGCAACTAACCACAATGTTTTTTGGGAGCATCTTCAAAGTCTTCTAGAAAGAAATGCTACCATTTACATCAGTTTCCTTGGGGGCGTAACCAGCATGTTACTCCAAACGGCTTTAAAAACTAAGGATACAGTTTATGTTTAAACTCATATTTAAATTTTCTTTCTATTTTTCTTCCTTGCTTTTTTTCTTCATGGGACTGTGTTCCAGACTACCTATGTATCACTCAGTTGCCTATGATGTAGATTTTCCCAATTTCATTTCTTTCACAAGCAGACCTGATCAAATAAACTACAGTAACTCCTATTTATTTCATGGCTGGAGAGCAACTGGCCAATCAAAACAAACTATAAGCTCTCTACAGTATTTAAAAAAAGGATATTTTGAAGGAAGTATTTATCCAGAGATCGCCAACTATTATAATAGTCTATTCTGTTCTCAGACCTAACAAACAATAATGTTCACTTGGTATTATTTAGTACTGTTCTAATAAAATAAGTTTCACCAAGTTCGTGGTCCCTGTAAAATTTCAGGAAAAGGGGTATTTCCATTGTATACCAATTTCTAAAAGCCATCAGACTGCGATTTATAGTTATCTCTAATAGTCAATACTGCTGAGCTAAAGATTTTTCTGAAAGTGGTTTTTTTTCCTATTGCCTGGTAATGCTTTTACTAACAATTGGCACCTGCAGCAGCTCTCAAGCTTCTTTTTAAGGTTGTTTCCCTTAAGAAACTGAGACTGAATTGTGCAAGACTGCTGAAATTGATCTTTTCTGATTCAGAGTAAACCCTTTGCTTTATACACATGCCTTTCTACCTGACATTTACCCATACTTTTTCAGCCTGCTGGCACACACAGCATGATGTGTTGATTTTCTGGGATCTCATTTCTGAGTTTCTTTAAATACTCCCCCACTGGCTGGTTCAAGTCTCCCTTATGATTTGTGAATGCCATATCACCTGTCAAGATATTGACAACGATCTTGCATTTCTATAAAAAAAAAGTTCTAAACGATTGCAAGCAGGGGTGAAATGGGCTATGAAAATGTTTTTATTACTAATGTGTAACTGTCTTTGGCATGCTTCAAAGGCAGGCAAACCATTTCATCACAACTATGATTGTATAATGAAGCTTGGTAATTATGGGGAAGGAGAACAGTAAAAACATTTACAGGGGTCAATGACAGTCCTGAAAAAGACAGTGCTTATTCTTTGGCCACATTTACTACATGAAGAATTTTACAACAATTTAGTGGAGCTTACTGATTAAATTGCTTGATTAAATTCATCTGCCATTCTGACCATGGAGATGGAAAGAGATGCTGTACATGTTAATGCTGTCAATTCCCAAAATAACTGAGAGAGGGGGATATGTCATAAAAGCTTTTGGGATGTCTAACGTAATATTCCCTGCTTTTGCTTACAAAATGGAATGGAGTATCAAAAAAACAGGAATAGATGGCATCACCAGCTTTAACTCTGTAGCACAAAAGGATATTATTACTCTCTTTGCAGACAGTACATAACTGGGCACTAAGGGTTGTTACAGCCAAGTCTTTGGGCTCTACCGGCACCTTTGCATCTTTTGAGATAACTGGCCCTTTTTCTTATCCTGTAATAAAGAAAAGCATTATCCCGCTTCTCTTTAAAGTTTTCACTCTGGTTTAGAGTAAGAGAAGACACCACCTAAAAAAAAAATAAAAAAAATATTGGAATTCTGCGGATTTACAGCATGATCATCTAAAAATTACTTGCTTCCAATTCCTCACCCTGAAACTCATAACACGTCTTAATATTTCTTTAGTATGCAATACAGAGTAGCCATTGAATAGATGGAGATGAATACCTGTCTGCCATCCCTGCTTTGAGGAGAAAGTACTGTGATGCTTTAAGAGCATAAAGCTGTAAATAGTTGTGAATACAGATGCCTGGGTTCTGCACTGAAAAGGGTTATGATATCATTTTAACAATATAAATTTCCAGCCCCTTCTTTTTACAAAGTACTTATACACTAAAAGGCCTGTTCTCTGTGTAAATCAAAGGTCTTATTTCAACATATTCAAGAAATTCCACTTTATCTCCCCAGCACATTGATGTCAACTCTATAGCAGCTCAGATTCTTTCTCCTGAGGCCCTCAACAACAGTATCTACTCTGTTTAAAAGATGAATTGTGCCCAGTTAAAGCTTCTAGACCTGCTTGTGTTTAACACAGTTATATACCTGCCTGAAGTTAGTATTTTCCATTTTGTTTTCTGTCCTTTGTCCATCCTTGGCATATCTCTTGCACAAAGCAGAAGCTGTGCAGTCTGGCTTGCAGAGACTTCACTGCTATTATGAATAAGGTTCAATGACTCTGATTGTTTCTTCTTCTTTATTCAAATTCTTATCAAGGTTTCTCTCAACAAATATTATAGCAAATATAATACTGTATATAACCTCTTATTTAACCAGTAGCTGCTAATCTGGGAGTCCTGGGAATCTTATCCTTAGATATGATATGCTTAGATATGTATGCTTAGAAACTGGAAATCCTGAAAAACTTAGCACACACGTGCAAAAATATCTACTACTTCTCACGTTCTGAAGCATCTTAAAAATGAAAGCCTGAAATCAAGTACAACTAAAATGTATTTACTTCAGCTCTTTTACACTTTTGTCCATAAAATTTGAGACTTTTCCTTTTCTGAGGTCTCATTTTATCTCTTTCCATCTTCTCAGTATCCTAAGGAGGGTCTGGTTTTCGCAGAACTATTATTACACTTCCATTACATAACTAAAATAGATTTGTAAGCTGTAAGATGTATAATATGGTTATAGCTTTTCTTGAATATGTATTGATTTTCATAACATTCAGAGCTAACTGGGACAGAATAGCAGAGAAAACAAATAATACGAAGAATTAGCACACGGGCTGCGGACACGCAGCCTCCATCACAAACTATCCTGCAGGTTTTTAGAATTTTTTAATTTCTGCTCTGGTCTTAGCCATAAGTAGTCCCTGGCATTCCAAAAAAACCTGCAGGTTTTGATTAATGAGAAATAGAATGGAGTCATCTATGAGAAATACAATAAATTACACTGATACTTCCAAGGGGCATGCTTTTCTGAAGAAAAGTATTAGCGATTATTAATTGTAGTATAGCTGAGGGCAATCTTACCTTGCCTCATGAATTACTTAAGGATCCCAGTAATACACCAATAGAGAGAAAAGCCTTAAAGCAAGATATAAACACTGATTAGTAAAGGTAGGTATATACAATTTTTCTATCTGAACACATATAAATGTAATTGTAAAAGTGGTTGTAGTCAGTTTTGCAGCAGCGAGTCTGGGGGATTTTCAGACAGGAAGGAGGAGTTTTCCTATTCTGCAGTAGAAATGTTACTTTAAATCACGTTGCAGTGCAGTGTGAAAATGTCCCAGAAACATTCTGTGAACTGAAGGTGGAGATGACCACCATCACCCATCTTCTCTGCAAGCACTATCAAATTGACAGCTTTTTTCCTTCTTTTTAATAGCAATATAATTCTCAGAATGTATGATTCTATATTTAAAGGGTAATCCCGCATTACTCTGAAATGCAGAAGAATAATTTAGGGTTTTTTCTTCCAGTCAAGGACTAGAAATATAATGTTTTTTAAAAAGGAGAACAGAGATTCACAAAATCACAGGCTGTCAGAATCTCTGGTAGAAGAAAAAACCTCTTCATCTATAGTTGTAAAGTCAATACATTTGTGGCAGAAGTAGTAATAGCTGAAGACTCCCTGAAAATTAATATTATTAGATAGAAGTTGTTATTTCATGACTCTCCATGTGCTCCAAACTCATATTCAGAGAATCTTTTCTTTCCTCATGACATATTACAGATTTTTTTATTATTTTTTTTTTGTCTGTTTCTTTATGGTTTACACCATTTTGAAACTTCAGTGTCACAAGACTATGCCCTAAGACACATTTTTGGCCTGCATCTCTCTGTGTCCATGCATGTGCGTGCGTGTCTTTGCCTGAAGAGGCACTATTATGATTTGTAGCTTCTTCCATATTTCACAGAATCCCTCTGGCAGGAAGGGAACTCAGGAGGTCTTCAGTCCAGCCTCCTGATCAAAGCAAGGTTAACACTGAAATTAGGCCAGGTTGCTCAGTGTTTTATTAGTTGGGGTCTGAAAAGAATTTGGTTGCACTCTCTCCTTTTCAGTTGTTGGTAGGCTTCAACTTGGGGTGGCTTCTGAAAACCTGAACTAAATTGGCATTGTTAGTCAAGGGAATCAAATCCATGTAGATTCACATCTAGAACAGTTTAACTTCTATGCCTTAACTACTTGGCTACCTGGTACACAACTTTTTAAATTTATTGTGATGTACCTAATACATAGACACACAGGAACCAATTGCAAAAGGACAAATACATGTTTTCAGCTTATTTTATCACAGAAGTTAAGTTTCATTACTTGAGTCATATATTTGCTTCTTTAGCACCTCTAGCTTTTTCTTTCGAATAAATGCTTTTCAAAGAAGTAGTTTATAATCTCTGTTAGAAAGAATTCATTCTTCATACTGTGCTAAAGGTTCATCAGTCTACTCAATGACCTTAACTAAAAATCATGATGTAGGACTTCAGATTCTTACATGGCTTTAAGGAAGTACCACAGCAGGGTTTTTTTAACTAAACAGGGTCAGCCACAGAGTCATATCCCAGAGCTAAAATAACATTAAGGAGGGTTGCCAGATTTAGTTCAGAATAGGGAAACCATAGGTTTTGTCCCAGGTTTTCCTGGTGATATGGAAGTCATGCAAACAAAAATCTACTGATTCAGGGCATCTATCCCACAATCATTAAGACACAGTTAAATAATGTGTGTGGACAAGGGTTTTCTGAAAATATTTCACAGCTAGGAAATGCAAACTTCCTATAGCTTTTGAAGTACTTGAAATGGCTTTTTGTTTTCTGCCCCAAGAGCAACAAACCTTAGTTTGTAAACCTTTTGCAAACATAACATAAATGTCTAATATAACTACTATCACTATAAGTGTTACCTGCACTTCAGAAGTAGGCTAGGCGTAAAGGCATATAGTAATTTGCCCAATGAAGCTGCCAAACAGAGACAAAACCAGATCTCCTAAGTCATAGCTGTTACCTGGCTTCCTTTCTCACTGTTATGGGAGAATTTATAATTTCACTGTCGCACTAAACCAACACACACTTCCAGCATCTGAAGACATCAGTCATTTCACTTGGCCTGATAATGGGGATGTACTCAAGGAATAGTTGGTTCATGCATTTGTCACTAGCACCGGCATTTTTGTCCAACTTATAGCATGCCCTCAGTAAATTCACTGCGGGAAATTTTCCCTTCTTTCCTCTCCTTCCCCTGCTTTTGGTTAGCAAAATAATCACTGCAGGTAATCTGACAGCAGATGATTAATACAGGGAAGGGCAGGTTGTCTTTCACAGCTCTGTAGCTAATAAATCCACTTATGCTTGTCCCCTTGCTTTAACCAGACAGTTTAAAACTCATGAGCTTGAGCCATACCATTTCTAAGGACAGTCTCAGCACAAATTAAAGAGTCATCCATCCTCAGCCAAAAACAGTAAATACATTCAATACTCAAAATCACAGTCTCTACAGTGACCAAAGCACAGGGCTGTTCTGTTACACCACCTGCACAAGGGGAGCTAATGTGGCCAAACATAAAGTCATACTGTCCTACTTGCCCTGTCACCATAACATTTAAGGTAGACGTCATAACAAGATTCAGCAGTAGAAGGAATTTAGCATAAACAACTAATGTTCATAAAGTTCTCCAAAATCTTTGAGTCCAAACACTGCATTTCTTTCCGTGGCATGTAAGTGTTGAAACCTTAAGACACTAAGTGGAATAAGTAGGGCAGAGTTGCTGTGATATCATTGCTGAGCCTTCTGCAGAATCTCTTTCCCCAGATCCTATTTAACTGAGACAAAGGTCACACTCTCATGTCAAATTAATGAAAGATAATACAGTTAGTTTTCCTTAGAGATGTGTCACTTAGTAAAAAGCTTCAGAGAAACAGTGGCTTGCAAGCTCTTGAGAATACAGTTCTCTTCTCATGCCTTTTAACTGTCAGTCACAACTATGGCACTCTTGAAACAGAGATGTGGCTTGATGGCTCACCTGGGTGAGCCGTTCATCCAAAACCCCCATCAAGAGGAGACAGGTTTATCCCAAGGACTCACATAGGTCACAGATCTCATACTAACTCCTGTCTGTCTCTTCATTTCATTCTCCAAACTGGTAACACTACTGCCACAAAAGAGCTAATGAGCCAGAGCCCATGTTTCTTGTCTCCTGTCTCTCTTTATCCAGTAAAAGAGGGGGCTAGCTGCAGGGATTCCTGCTTTCTAGGCTTTTGCAATCATGATCAACTCATGAGCTATAAGGAGAAATCGGCTCAGTATTGACTCCTCTTAGCTGCTACTGGACTTGTACTTGGGATACATAAAACCAATGCAGATGTTAACAGGAAGAAAAATCGCTTGGAATGAAAGACAGCACAAGCAGCTCTGGTTCAATGCCTTTGCAAGGCTGGGGACAGAAGGACTTTCACCACATCCTGCCTGTCTTTAAACAGATGCAGCTACTTCTCATTTCCCATGAAAAGTACCCTGACAGCAGTATTTGAAGGGCTTTGTAACAAGCTTGTTGCAAAGGGCAGCTCTCACTGTATTCCTTACTTCCAGTCAAATTAGATTCTTATTCTTGCACCTGATATCTCTTCCCACTGTGACTGTTGTGCCTTTTACATGCTGCTATACATTTAAACATAGCCCTGGAGCTCATCTCCCAACCTGCTTCTCTCTCTCCTCCCCTAGACTCTTTTTGAACTGATCTGTTGTCAAACGTCTTGTCTTACATTTGTCTTGTCTTATCTTAGAATACAAGCTTCTTGGGGCAGGTAACATGTCTCTTTCTATATCTCTAAAATGTGTGCAGTTTGATCCCACTCTATAAATGTTTCAGAATGAGAATAGTACCAGAGGATACTTGCACTCAAGTGTCAAGCCAAATAAAAGATGAACATTTTGCACAACAAATATTAGCTGCTAGAGTATTCTATTTGTAGCATAATTGAAAGATATTATTGTAATTGGTAAGCAAAGCCACCAAAGTTTCAGCAGAGGCCTTTGCAAAATGGAAATGAATGAAGCAGCTATGGAAATGACAACTTAATAAGAATAATGAAATTCAAACCCCTAGCACAACTACAGTGTATAATCCATTACATGGAGATTAGATGAGATAAAAATACCTCAAGGATATGAGATTACTGATCTGACAGAAGTCATCTGGTTTTGTAACCACAAAATGGCAAACAACAAGCATCTAGACACTGTACTGTATCTAACCACAGCTTTTTCATGGAGAGTGAGAAGAGAATTTAACAACCTTCACTGCTGGGCAAGGTTTTACTCTATTCTGGCTTGGCTTTGTTGCTGTTTTGCTTTTTATTATTATTTCCTGTTAACCCAGAAAGTATTGTCAGGGCCTGAATCAATTTTTAATTAATTCCCAGGATCTGAAACTCAGTGGATGAAAGTTCAATTCCCAGTCCTGCCACGTGTTAACCTCTTTATAACTCAGTTGCTTGCTCATGTGATGAAGCAATAAAGCTTCCCTTTATCACACACACATGGAGGAGACATTTGGTAATCTTCATTATGTGCTAAAACATCGCATCAGTGCTAGGTACTGATGTATTCAGACAGCTACAAAACCTCAAAGACATAGAAAAAGGAAACATGAAGACTGGATTGCAGAGCATGGCAGCTGAGGAACGATTGACACCTGGATGAGGTTACTTCTCCCAGGGAACTCGGCTGAAAAAGCTGGGAGTTTTTAGTATATTGTCTCTTAGTTCTGAAGAGAACAATGAGATTCTCATTGATTTTGAAGTGATAACCATGAGGGTTAATAAATCTCCTAATCCCTCCCTGTTCAGTTAGGGAGAAATCCTCAGCCAAGTGAAAGTTATTGCAGTGGAAATTACCTATTCCAACATTCATATCATTCTTATTTCTATCATGCTCCATCACCTTACGAAACTGTATCAAGCAGGGAGGCAGCTCAACATGAAGGCAGCAGAGGCAGCTGAGAATTCAAAGTGTGGAAAAAGTCAGAGATTGTTTATCTCCCTTTACAAAAACGCCAGTGCCTCCCTAATACACATGAAATCACACAACAGAGCAGGATCTTGAACCCAGATCTTCAGACATTAGACAAGTCTTCCTGATTTTACCCTAATTATGCAGCAGTTCCAACAGTGGATGGTAGTGAGGACATTTATCAGCAAAACATGTTTCAGTTATGGATACTTAATGCTCGTGACTTAAAGACGCACCCTCGTCAGTGTAAGTTAGAGGGACAGCAAGAAAGACAATGTTCCTGCTCTGTATTTACCGCAGCCAGCTTTTAGCCTGAACCAGCCATGCTGGTGGTAGCTGTAACACATGCACCAACACGGCTTCTTCAGTGAAGGCACTGCATTTCCAGTCAGTAAGCACAGCTGGAGAAAAAAGTTCTCCTGCTTAGCCCAGGCCCAAATACACAAGTTGCTTCATTACAGCGGAACGTGACTATGCATTTTCAGTCTCAGCATGCTATAATCCATCTCATAAGATTTTGGCAGATTTCTGTCTTGTCTGGGCTTTGTAGCAAGTCAGTCAAAAGGCTCCTGATTAGAAAGGTCTTTTGTCATGCGCACAGTAAGAGACTACAGGACAGCTAGGATAATTCACTGAACTTGGATAACAGTGTACAAGTGATACCTTTCAAATAAATACATATTAGGAGTACTTAGCTGAAAGTAATATCATAATCTACAATAATCATTAATGTAAAACCTGAAATCCACAGTCTTACTTCCTTGCTCAACAGTAACTAAACCCTTTCATTTGAAGGGCTGAATCTTCTTTACTCATAAAATATTTCTAGCCATGAAGTGATTTTTCTAGCCATAAAGTGATCATAGGAATTAATGAACTCTTTCGAAGGAAAAATTGCACCAAGTTCCACGCGTTCCTCTAAAGAAACTTAAAGAGGAGAAAGAGATTATTTTATTTTCTTGAAGTGTTATCTAACTTTATTCCAAGTCCTGCTATTGTGCAATATTCTTCCACAATGACTGGAGAAGAGCTTAACATCATAGGAAGGAACAGCTTGGTAAAGCACAGCCTGCTTTTAGACACACACCCTGAGGTTTCTGTTTGCCTGATCTACTGCTGTCCAACACAAATGTTATCCAGGTGATCCTTCTCCTTCTCTTGCTTTTTTTATGCTATATGTTTTAAGCTGTCCCCACTTCAGACATGCACTTTATACAGATTCCATTAATGCCTGAGTCATTACATTTGTTCAGCAGTTAATGGGAAATATCAAGTGTACTGGAATAAATAAGGTTAAGTGGAAGAGCCTTTAATGTTTGGCTTCCAGTAAACTCTCATCCAGTCACAAGCCTTCACTTTTTGCATGTTACTGTCTATAAATATTTTAGAGTATGAGTTGCAGGGAAGGCTTCAATATGAAGACACCAGGGGCACTACTGCAGCGTAGTTACAGGTTACTCCCATGTTAGCAGTGGCATTGGTCATTTTCAGCCTTGCAATATGCTGTGACTCTAAAGTGGCTTGAAGGCATCTAGTGTGATAAATGCCAGAGCTCGGAAGCTCTTTGTGTGTTCTAGAGATTAAGGAGAGGTTGGAAAATTCAGGTTTCTATTCTTGTCTCTGTCACTGGGTTATGTTGTGTGACTTTAAGGAATTTTTCTATTTTTCCACATTTACTCACCCCACCACATCCCTTCTCCATCTGCTTTCTCCATTTAGACTGTCGCTACCCAAGTCAGATGCTACACCCTCTGCATACTTGAAAGTTTCCTGATATAGAGGGGATCCTTTCCAGATAGAGTTAAGTATCAGAAGGCATGAAATAGGAATATTCCTGGGGTTTAGAGTCTTTTAGGTATAACCTGACTAAGCACCATGCACCAGGTGCAGTCTCAGTAGAGTAACTTGCCAGCTCCACTCCTGGCTGCTTCAAAATTTACTTTGCTGCTATATTAGTCTTGTATCTAAGATAATTGCGAGGAAGTGATGCATTGGGAGGAATGAAGACTTCAGAATATATAATTGCCTTCAGGAGAAAAAGATTCCCTTGTGAACACAACTCTGTCTGTCTAGTATAAATGTCATAGCATTTTCCTCTCATTCTTCTCATCCCACTCTCAGCTTCCAAGGTTTGCAAAACTGAATGAGCAGCACATGTTGACATGCAATCATCCTGGACTTTGTTTTACATCCTTGCCTTTCATATGAATGTTTTTCTGTTGTTGCTCCATCTGATACTTCTAAGGTATCAGATTCAAATAGCGGGCTCACTTAAAACACCTGAAGTACCTTGCAGGAAAGACCAGAGAAGCTGGTATGCCCCCTTTTGAATTCTAGTCTTTTGCCTCTCAATACAACAGATAATGAAATTAATTAAAAACCAACCATTTAGATTTTTTTTTTAATCCAGTATTCTTCATGCAGATCATCAGAACAGTGAGGTAGCTGCTTGGAGTGCTTCCAGACTTATTCCTGTGTTTCTACTATTAGGCAAATATGGTTCATAACGCTCCACTGTCTGAGCTTTTGAGGCCCATCTTTCATACAGATTGTTGTCTGCATCAAGTCAATGACAACATGACTCTGGTACCACCATCTCAGTCCCTTGAGCCATCTGTTTCTGCAGAACATGTTATATGCTGGAACGTGCCACTATTCAAGAACATGTCCATGACAGGGCATTTTCTCCAATTGTGCTATTCATGATTGTTTCCCAGCTTGAAGCAAAGGGAACTACTACTGCTTTTAAATGTCTTGACTACAGATGAACAGATACTCTGTAAGATTTTTCTCCAAGCAACCCCCAACCACAGAATTTCCCTTGCAACATCTTAAATGGCTTCTTTAGCATCTGTTGTTCATTATCAGTGTTACCCACCCTATTTTTCATTTTGTTTGGCTCAACCATAACAGACTTCTCAATCCCTGTTCCAGTTTGATTTAATCTTGTCTGAATGTATGGAAGGAAATAGAAACTTACACAGGCATCTACATAAAAACTATCACCAGTAACTTATGTAATGCCACTAATACTTACCTTCTTCTAATAGAAATGCATTGAGAAATATCACTGATAGCTTAGCTGATCCTGAAGTTTGACCCCGAGTTTACTTCAATGTTTCTTCTTGTTTCTGGTTATGTACTTATCTTGAGGATATTCCAGTTAAAAAAATTTAATGTATTCTATAGATGTTGTTTCATTAGCAAAGTCTTTACAATTTTCTGATAGCTATTAATTAGATATCAAATAAGACTGGCTACAAAACCAGTCTTTGAGGAAATCTGCTAATTATCTACATTTAACATGCTGGTTCTTCTTCAGCTCAAACTCTGTTGCCATCATAAAACAAAAACAAAGAAAGCAAAATCCCAAGCCCTCTATTTAAAAAAAAAATTAAAAAATCTAGGCTAGAACAGCATGAGATATTTTATCCAGTTTCCCACTTCTCTACATGCATTTAATTACCCTTTCAGTTAATATTTTTCCTAACAGGCTGTATCTATTGCTCATACAGCCTTTCCCCCTTTTTAATTGCATCATTCTTTATCTTTTCTAGTATTTGACTAGAAACACAGGCTAAAAGCCTTCAGCACATATTACTACAATCTCCCAACTAAAGCACTTTATGCTCTTGGGATTTGTTTTTAACTCACTGTAATCTTTTCAACTTTCATGTCTTCATCCTTACTAATCTTTGTCTGTACCCTTAATATCAACATTGCCATCACTATTATTATCAAGAAACTGTAGCAAAGAATTCTGGTTGTTTTGAGGTGTATCTAAATTACAATCTCAGTCTCATCCTCATTGAAGAATGATTCAGGTTTTCTGTCTTCTCATTTTCTCTAAATGTTTTAAGAACCTGTTGCTGCCCTGTGCCAGACCTAACTCATGGGACCTAACTCAATTCGCATTTTTTTCCTACACTTACCAGATTGTTTTGCTCATGGATGGTTTTTTTCACTCTTTATTTGCAGATATGTTTGCTTGAGCACCCTTCAAATGCACACTTATCTATAGTGTCCTCATTTCTTCTCATCCTAATCTGTTTTCTATTCCTTGACAAAGACTATCCAGAATTCAGCTCTAAAACACATCACAGAATAGTTGTGCTTATGACCATTTTAGCTATCAACTAGGACTGAACCCTATTTACTGTGCCTGAAAATCAGAACCACTATTTCTTACACTACAAAGGCAGATTCTCTAGCAATCTACAGAGATCTCTACTTTGTACAAAGGAAGAGGTTACATGAGACAAGCAGGCTATTTTTTTTTTTTAATTTCTGTAATGAACATAGTTCAGTGTTTCCTGTGAGATCTCAGAGATTTCCTCAGTATGACTCTTGCCATCTAGGCAGACTCTATCTTCCATCTTCTTTCCAGATTCAGCTATACTTATGTCACTTTCTTTTATACTTGTGTTATCACTTTCTAAAGCTCTCTTCTGGGACACAGCAATATAGCCAAGTTTGTATTACACATCTATAAACCAAATCAGATGGTCCAAGGAAAGTTCCAGGCTTTTTGTGCATTTTAACACATT
Organism: Psittacus erithacus; assembly: GCA_009867235.2. Lineage (NCBI taxonomy): Eukaryota > Metazoa > Chordata > Aves > Psittaciformes > Psittacidae > Psittacus > Psittacus erithacus. The sequence goes on along the minus strand of WYDI02024597.1, from coordinate 47,007 downwards.
TCTTGATCTTTTTTTCTCCCTTACATTGCTAAGCAGCAAGACAACTCAATACTAAGGGCTATCAACTTTTTAATTATGTAAATGAAGATTTTTCTGAATGAGTTACATGCAGTAATGTCTTAGGATGGCAATATCCACTGCTGGAGGGCTAATTCCATTCTTGACACTCAGGCTGGTCAGGACAACCTTCACAGATATTACTTTTACTTCTCACAAGCTGCTTCTTCAAAGTGGGTATTAATAAGCATTCTCACCTGTAAGAGATGGTCCAGATAATGAAGATGTGCAGCTAATTATGATGGAAGTCCAGCCACTTTACTTAGGGCAATGCAGTGAGATTTTCTAGTTAGTCTGCCTTAAGGAACACTTTAGATACCTTTTAATTTTTAATTTTACTTTCAGATGCCCTTCAAAGTTGATTTTAATAATCTGGAAACTTTTAACTGCAACCTACATGCTTTACCCTTGGCAGGAGACTAGAGACAGGCACCTCCAACTGCTGAGTTGCTGTGCAGTGTTAAAATCTTATACCAGGCTGTGTGCCTTTATTCATCACTGTAAGCTTGTGAATGACAAGTTGTATATCCTTAGTTACTGGTAGCAGCTGAGGACCATAATTTCTACTAAGTACAAAACCAGTGTTTATGTTCAAAGAGTGAATAATTCCAGGTTCCTGTCAACTTTTGGAACCATCAAATGCAATCCGGACCTACTCTTCTCATTTTTATCACCATCTATGCATTGGGTATATATTTCTTTCCAAGACAATAAAAAAAATTACAAAGCCAAAAATTCGAAGCATGGTCACTGATTTCTGCAGTTCTGGATCTTAGTCAAATCAAACTGTAAAAGGGAACTGTTACTTTTTGGACGTAACCTACGATGTCAGAGTTGCAACATGCAAGGTGGCAGAAATACTACCAAAGAATTAATGCTATTTTAGATTAGACATATTTAGACTATATGTCATGTGAATAGTCTAAAAATATGGGGTTTGCTCTAGCTTGGCTTTACTATATAAGTCAAGCAAAACTCAAACCATCAACTCCTGTTTCCACCTAATTATTTGCTATAATAATTAAGCTTCTTACCCATTTCTTGAAAACACTTTTGATCTTGCATAAGTTGTAAGCCACAAAAATGGCAAAACATACATAGCACACTCTCCCCCCTCTACATCACAGCTCAGCATTCAAATATGCTTCCCAAGGGTGGCACGTAATTATCCTCCAGTGCCAAAAAGTGTTCTTTCTGATCAAAAGTAAGGGGAAGGAACATAACAGTTACAACAACATGTGACACTATCACTTGAAAACCATCTGAATGGCTTTTCTAGTGATGTTTGTGTCCGCCCCTGCTGCCTGCAGTAGGATTAATGCAGCCTGCGGCAAACTGGTTAAAACAACAAGGGTAGTGATACAGCAGGTGGAGCCACAGGGAAGAAAATTACACCAACACACAGACTTCCTATGACTGTTTCTTTCTGTTATTCCTGTAACAGAATAGAAAATTTGTTCATGCAATTTATGATTTATGTGTGAAATACTGAACTCCCTATTTGTATCCCTAAAAACCCCCAGACTCCATTTTGCGTATCGATGCTATCTTTGGTCTCACTGCTTCTCTCTGAAACAGACATTTCTAAAGCTTAACAAGAGAGTGTCAGTAATTTATGCAGCTCTCTGTTTATGCATGCAGCCTCTAAACAATAGGCTGGATCACACCCGAAAAAAGTAATTGTCAGGGAGATGTCATTTTTGACTGCAAAACCAGCCACAAAGGTCTATGATTATATGAGGCAACTGATCCTGGAGTCACTGCCTAGAGGCCAGGAACAAGCCTGTTTCAAGGAGCTATCTTTATAAGCTAGGTAGAGTGTGGGTACTCATGACAAAAGAACTAACTTGATGAAGCAGGGATAACTCCGCCTTTCTGGAGTCAGACAGCACCCACAGTTCAATGAGAGTGAAGGGCCTTCCAGTTACTTTGTCATTTGTTAAGCAATCTTTCTTCTGTCTTGTTCAGTAGGTAAAACATAGGCACTTTCTGGACTTCTGCTTCCAGCTAATGTCTCTGACTATCTGTGAGTAGCTGTTGCATATGCTGGGCTTGTAAAGCTGTTAATCTATAGGTTGTTTTTTGGGAGCAGGTGTTCTAAGTGACAGAAGAATGTGAAAAAATCAGCATTGCTGCTGTGAGCTCCAGACAGGCAGAGTATGCATGGGCATTGAGGCTTGGACCCTGGAGCAATGCATAAATCTACGCATGGAGGATATCACCCACTTGGCAGGTTCAATGGCTGAATCTCTCGCCACTGTGATTGTTCGAGAGGACAAACTAACCATACTTCAAAACCCTGTATTAGCTTGTAAGATTACAAAAAGGGCATCTTTTTGTCCTGTGTGATCCCACTTTGCGGTATAAATAAAGAAAATTTCTTTTCCCCTTCATTATGCACCCTGGTACTGAGCTGCAGCAATTAAAAATAGTATTCAAAAGGAAAAAAAAACCAAGTTTCTCTGCTCTAATACAGAATGGCAGCTTCAGAGGCACAAGGAATCAAATAAGTCATTTGGAAACACCTTGGGTTGTACACACATATGCGGGGAGTGAAGTGTTAGGAAAACCAAAAATAAATCAGAGTGCTGTACTTTGCAGAGAAATCATATGAGCCTTCCAAATTCTCTTCTTGCTTATGTATTGAGGGGTGCACAGCCAAGGCTTCTATCGATCACTCACGTGCGTAAACGTAAGAGGAAATAAAATGAAAAACCCCTTTGGATAATTGTCATAGAACACATAGGCAATCTGGGGGAAAAAATCCGAACCAGAGATGTGCCAGGGGAAAAAATGATGACATTTAAAATGCCAGCCTCCTGTGAGCCCCTCTGCTTCCTATCGCTTATTTTGCCTCTCAGGGCTTCCAACGTGGACTGTTGCTGCCATCTACTGCCACCAGCGCTGCCAGGAGCTGAGCTTCCCTCCTGGACGCTGGCAATGGAACTGCAGGTCAGAGCGCGTGTGAGGACATGAAATATCTTTGGACCGTAAAGGAAAAAGAGTTTCCAAGGAGAGAAAAGGATGGGAGAAAGCCTCACAGCCAAGATTAAAAACCCAAGTACAGCTTTTTCCATTAAAGATGTAATGCAAAAAGCATGCAAGCTCTGAAAAGGGAGGCCTAGATGGAAAGCTTCTGCTTTCAAAGGGGAAGGGAAGCCCACATCCGGATCCATCCTACTGGTGCACTGACATAAACCTATTCCCAAGGCCTTAAAGGTTATTAGTTTAAGTGATATGGCTGACAGCCTATGTTTAGCCTCTATTACATGATGAAATATCCTGCACAGCAGGAAAGCTACAGAAGAACAAAAAGCCTGGGGATAAGTCCAAGTTTCCTAATTCAGACACTTGCCTTACACCTGTTCTAGGATAAGAGGGCTTCAGATACCGGTGATGGAAATCCTGCACCTGACCTTAGCTTTAAATTCTCATCAACAAAGATTTAGAGGACAGACAAGCCTTCAATTATTGCAGGTATTTCTAAATGAAACCTGGAAGGAAAGCATACTTTTACACTGTGTATTGAAAGACAGACTATGGAAAGAACAGGAAAAATTTTGGCCATGGAATCATTTCATGTCTGTTTCAACCTAGCTAGAGATACGCTGGATTTCATAACCTCTGAATTTCACACTACTCCATTGCAGGTGGCAGCAAAGATCAGACCCAGAACTTCCTGATCTGAGTTTGTATTTCTTCTCTGTTAATGTTATATAGCAGTCTTCATTAGCAATACCAATCTACACAACTGTTGCAGAGGGCTGAGAAGGGAAACAAATTAGCCTTTCCCTTCTCTTTGCAGCTCTTTTTAGACTGTTCGCAGTGCCTAAATCAACTGAATTTAGTACTCTCTAACTTGACTTTATTACATGACCTGCAATGCACAGTTCAATAATTTTAAGTTGATTTAGCTAAGCACAGTGATAAAGTCAGGTTTTAGCTCCTTATGCTATTTATCTTCAATAGCTAAAATATACCACATGGACACTTTCTACATGGATTAAAATGCAATTCAATCTGTATGACTAACATGCATTTCTGGTACTCCATAGGAATGCCGTATGTAAGCATGTTATTATCTTTATTCGACACAAAAATCTGTAACATAAGTACTAAAAGGTAAGTAAGTTATAATAGCACCAATGCTGTGCCTGAGCAGTGTGTTTGAAGCCAAAGGCTATCCACATTGACACAGCACTGAAGTATTCCCAGGATGTCACTCTACCTTCCCTCTTCTCCTTCCAGGAGCTGAGCTACCAAAACACGCCTGAGAAAAAAGCCTTTGTAGACCTGCCTTGCTCTACACTTCAATAGCCAGATTCCCCATAGAATCAATTCTGTGATGAAATCGGAACTGAAGTTTTACAGAAACTTGCTGGACAAGAAAGATGACAAAAATCACACTGGAAAGCCCTGGGGTTTGTGGTAGTATTTTTCTTTCATGCTCTCCTTCAGGACAGGAGGGTTTCACCAGTTGCCTGAATATTTCACTCCTGATATGGAAGCTGACCAGAGTAGATGGCCTTCCTTGAGACACTGTCAAAGGCTGTTCAAACAGCAGCAGTCAATTTGACTGGTTATCTGAGGCCCAGAATCGGGGTTTGACAGTGTGTTCTCACTCTTCTAGAGTCTTTATCTGTCGCTCAGGCTTTGCTTCTCATTAGGTTCCTGACTCAGCGTGCCACTCTCTCACTTCACAGTAGGCCAGAAGACAGTCCCTCCACCAAAAACTTCTGGAGAACTACAGGTCATGACATATCTTGTTTTCAGTGTTTTACAGTGTTTCAGGGAGCTGTCTATGTAAAATTTGTTTTCCAACAGCTCACATGGGCAAGAAGAGCAGTATTGTAACCTGGCTACCAACAATGAGTATTGGCCTTTACCTCAAATAAAACATAAGAGTTCTAGCCTAGTGCTTCACAGGCTCATATCCCATCAGAAGCCCACAGAAAGGAAGGGAGGATGGGGGCCAACACTGCAGCCCTCTGGTAATTTTCTTCTCAGCCCCACGCAGACTCTGTAGCCAGAGCCAATGGTTCCTTGCAAGAGGCAGGATAAATCCAGTATAAGACAGACCGTGTCCCAAAGCTGTGCAAGTTAATTTCTCAAGATGGGCATAGTATTACTAGCCCTGTTTACAGGTAAGAGAGAAACACAATGTGGTCTTCTGCATTTCCTTAATAACACCTTCTCTCTATGACAGAAACTATACATGTGCAAACTCAGAGGATTAATGCAGATGCTTAATAATGAATGAAAATAGTATGTGGCAGAGCCAACAAACAAAGCAGAATCATCTGCCCAATTAAAATTGCCAATAGAATTAGGCAGCTACTATAAATTATCCCAAATTGTAGTGGTATTTGCTGTGTATATCTGTACAATATGCATCGCAGAAAGCCTTTTGGATATTAACACTAGATGTTCCCCATCACCATGGAAGTATCTACGCAGATTTCATTTTCTGCACAGTTTGAGTTTTTGTCTGTGCTTGCATCTGACAGCTGAAATAAGTGCTCATCACTGCACAGGTAGGAAAAAAAAAACAACAACAAAACAACACCTTTTTTTTTTTTTGGCTTTTAAAATCTGGCAGATACAGTTGCAGCTAAAAATGTGGTCTGTGCTGTACACTCTTACCCCATGTAAAACCACTAGACCATCACATCTGTCATGAAAAATGAAACAAATCAGGGGCCACTGAACACTGTGAACTGCAAGAACAAACCAGCAGAGAGGGATTCTCTCAGGTGTTTCTAGAGCCATGATACACAGGACAATTGAGGGGGATCAAAACCCCTTGGCTTTACACTTCAGGACAGGATGAAAGGGAAGACTGCTATGCTGGACTATAATCAAAACATTCAGGGTACCAACAGAGTCAGAATTTTTGAGTGAGATTTGTTTGCTCTGTCTGCTGCTTTATTTATCAGCTTACGTTTTTTGCCACTGCATTTACATAAAACTGGATGCATACGTAAAAGGATATGGGAAAAAGAGGAAGACAAATGTGGTATAGCTCAGATTCACTTCTGCCTCTCCCTGGTATTAGTTTTGATTTTTTCAAAGCCATCTCTAATGCGAACTGGTTTTGGGAATACGGAATTTAAGATTTCATAAATTTAATAAAGGTCACACTGCTAAGACAATATCAGTTTGATTATAGGCTCACACTGCTGCTATATTCTAACAATTTACAATTTTCACAATTATGCCTTTCTTAGAAATAAAGGGCTATCCCAAATATATTAATTCTCACTATCATTCCTTCTGTTGCTTTTCTACTATATGACAGGCTCTTCATCTTATCTCATGTTATTGCTTAGAATTGCTGTGTTCAGTGAAGCACCTGCTGTGTTTCTCTCCAGAAACAGAAGCAATCCATTGATGACTACAATGATCCTTTTACAGATACCATAAATCAACGTTGCTGCCTTCAGACAGTCAATAAAGACTGCCAAAACTTTGAATGCTTTCAATGAAAGGTGCAAAGTATGTTCAAACAAATGTCAAAAATAGATATGAAAATGAAACAACCCATATCCCTCCCAAAAAATTTTTGGCTTCCTCGGAGTTGAAAATGGCCATTAACACTATGGACTACTTTGCTCTGCTGCAGAAGTGATGGGGCCATAACCTGTTTACCTCCCAGCTCCTATCTGAACTTCACTTCATTCTAAATACCACTCCAGAGTCCTCCAATTCTAAGAGGTATTGGTAATCTTGATCCTGAAGTTTCCTATTTATAAAAATGACTTCTATTTTGCCATTCAAAGGTTTTCTGTATTCTGCCACAGGCACAAGAGAATGAAGAGGGACTGGAAAGAAAATTGAGAAGTGCATTGCAAGATGCATTCCAACAAGTCTTCATCCTAGAGAAGAACAAGTCTATTTCTTGTAAAGGTCTGACTTTTCACCCTGCTCTCAGGACTCACAGCAAGTGAGATGTACTCTGGATAGAACTGTCTCCTTAAGATAAGATACATGAAAGCACCAAATGACTGTAACTTATTCTCTAGCTCTAGCCTGATTGTGGACTCAGAGGGAAAAGTACCTTTGTTTCTACTATGAGAAAGATTTCCAGGAGTATCCTCACACTTCTGTTGAGACTTGTTCCACTACTGATCGAATCCTATTCATCCTGGGAGTTTCATCTGTGGACAAACACTTGCACTGCAAAAAATAATCTACTATTCCATAAACTGAAAAAGGAGTATCACAGGATCTCAAACATGTATCTGCTAAGTTAACAATTACTTCTGGTTCATTGATTTTGACTGGACACTCTCACTGGTGGAGATAACACATACAAGGAGTTTCCAGGTTCATATCTTTCTTGATCATCTTTCTCTTTTGTTAGCAATTAACATTGCTCAGACCTGCTATCACACTAGGTTAAAAGGCAGGTCACAGCTCTAAAGTTAAAAATATAAAAGTCAATATCCAAAATCCAACCATGAAAAATGTCAGTGACCTCTTTTTTGGCGGGGCTCTCCCTCACATTCAGATACCTCCCAAGAATGGGATGCAAAGGGAGTAAACACTTTCTCTAGATTACGTTTGTGAAAATACTTTGTGCATTGGTCCCTAGAATCTTGCTATGACCCTGTGCAGCAGACATTGGAAGATTATCTTATTAGACCAATATGGCAGACAATAAAAATTCTGGTGAGACTACAGTAGTTTAACACAGTTGTCCAATTTAATTTGTATTTGATGCAACCATTCTCAAATACAGTGCTAATTTGTACAGAGTCCTGGACTATAAAGAAAGGTTTGAATGCTGAGGAAATTCCACCATTTAGACTGATTAAGCCACCTTACTTTGCTATCATCTCAAGAAGCCTTATCATTAGATTTAGTCCAAAATTGCTACAGAGTGATGGGGAGCAGAATGCACTGCCTTATTGCAAAGGCTGTAAATGCAACTCTTTATGTTCAGGTAAATGATGATAGATGTATCTTATTTTCCAAGAGATCATCTCTCACAAAAGCAGCCAAACAAATGGAAATGGGATATGACAATATAAATAATATTCCATCTCCACTTGTCAAATCCTTCCTGCTGTCAAATCAATAAAAATATTTAAATTATTTTTTTAAACAGTGGCATTGTCATGTTGAAGCCTTACAAATGTCTGCTGTGTATATCAAGCCATGAGTTTACTTTAGGGAAGTTGGGGAAATATTGTTAAGGTTAATACAAGGTAAAGAGAGAGTCAGCTTAATGTGCCTTACTGTGCAATGGGCCCTAAAGTCTCTCTTTCAATATGGCTAACAAAGGCTTCAGTTCTGACCACTGTTATATCAGGATTCATATTTAGTAATTCAACTAGCAGCAATACAATACAATCTACTTGAGGAACAGGTAGGGAAACAGGAGGGGACAACTCTTGCCGACTTGGGATGAAATCCAGACATCCTTCTCATGAACAAAATAGCCACTACACTCAAAGCAAAGTCTGAGTAAACCACAGATGCTTTGTGCAGCCATCTCTTTGAAAACTCTCAGAAAGTAGATCAGAAGCCTTATGATTTAGTTTGAGATGACCCATTCTTTAAACGAAGTATTTGAATGGCTATGCTACACTAAATGCATACTGACAGGGGAAACTCTTTTCCATCCAAGTGTTGTGTTACATTCTATGTATTTGGATAGGATATTCATGAAGCCGAGTGGCTGAAAAATATTAAAACTAGTTTTATTACAAGCCTTTTCAAAAGGTTTTTCCCATTCTATGAGCATGTCATTGCTCTCCTTCAGACCTTTCTGATGGCAATGGGAAAAAAGCCACATTGCACATGAAATGCTTAAAGTTAGCTTGTAGCATGATAGATTCTAGCACAGAAAATGCCTACTGACTATAGTATTCACAATCATTAATCACAGGCTGAGTTTATGCACTGAAAAGTGAGAAGGGAGAGAAAAGAAAGATAGTCTAGTATAGCAAATCTCTAATCTTCTGTCATTGTCTTAAAGGAAAAGTGGTCTGAGTAGTAAAGACCAATTTAACCTGGTTGGCTTGAGCACTCATTGGGTGGTGGAGATGAACCTAATGTTCTGAAGAACATGTAGGACAGCCACCTTTCTGCATTACATCTAATACCTGTTCTTTTAGGGAGTCACCATACAGTGATACTTCAACCATTTTCATTTCATTTAAAATTTGGCATCTTTCCTTCCATGCTACAGTACATAAAATAGAGCTGATATTTTTAATACTTTTCCTCCTCCATAATACAGCTTGTCATGAGGCAGCTGCAATTATATGTAGGTGTAAAAAGCAGACTACACATTATTAAAACATCAGCATTTATCACAGTGAAGTATATAGCATTACAGCAAGATCTTCTCTACAGGATACAGAAAGATATCAGAGAGGTGCAGAAGAGAAAACCCACATAAGTACCTTATTTATAGAAAGTAGATATGATGGGGTTTTAAGCTGCCTGACACAGAAACATGAAAATTGTCAAAACCTTATCCTTGAGAGCTACTTGAGAGTCCTGTTTCTGCCATTGACCAGCACCAGACACTCTGAAGGAAGGCTGCACATGAGACATTCGCCTCAAGCCTAAAGGTCCTGGTGAAAGGCTGAAATCTAAAATTGCCCCAGGCTGTGAGAAGGCTTGCAGAGAACTCACAGCAGGACAATAACAGGATGTGCAGTAATGTGTTTCTTTACTCATCCACCCTCCTTCACTTCAGCTTCGATTTCAAACTTTGGTTGTTGGGTTTAGGCCCTGAGGAAAACGTTTCAAGAACCCTCCTCCAAAAAGCCCAGCGAGACCTGCTGGTACTTACAGAAACTTCTGGTCATTTTGTTCCTTAGATAAATATTCTTTTCACATATATTGAAAAGCTATTGCCTTCAGTGATTACTTGCCACAGTCATTTTCAGGGTGTAATCGCTTGCATGAAAATTATCTCCGCTTTGAATTTCACAGTATATATGCCTATAAACTTTCAGGTACATTTTTCTATAGAAATGTGCTACTATTAGTAAATTGACATTTTGGGCAAGAAGAAAAATGTGCGTCAGAATGCTAACGAGGAATGCTTTTGCTGAATATGTGCTTTTCCCAGAAACATTCAACAGCCTTATATTCTACCCAAGGCATACCCATATTCCTACACCAGCTCTTCACCTGCTCATCTCTTATTTCACACTCAGCCTGTTTTGATGCAACCTGTTTTGGTGCAAATATTAAGATGGCCTTTATTTCTTTAAAATATATTTAGGTGGGTCTCATCCTGATTCTTCCCAGTGAAAAGGAAGGCAACTCAAATTGTGCTGGAGACCTATTCTTGCACTCTCTCACTGCAGAGTTAAAAGCCCAGAAAAGTGACCTTTTCTTTTTTTGCTTTTAAGTGGCTGGGGGTTTATTCTGGTTTCAGGTCAAATTTATGATTTCCTCTTTCGCTAATGCTTCATAGTCAGCTACAGCACTTGGAAATTCAGCTGGTATTTGCTCTTCCTCACTACATCACCACAGTAAGTATTCTGCAATGGACCTTGATCTTCAAACTGATCTCTGTGAGGCAGTGAGGATTCAGCGTTTTTCCTGCTGTAGCTGTGTCTAGGCTACAAGGAAAAGAGCAGTAAAAACTTCATTTTCATCAGCAGCTATGACTTGATGAAACTAAGAAAGTAGATAAGTCATAGAGGAAGTTGCTGCTTTATAGTTGTTTTTATGATTATTATGGTACTTAAACTCCATCTATAGTGTTTTGTTCTTTAATGCTAAAAATTACCATGAGAATCCTGTTTCACTGCAAGTAAAGGGACAGTAAGTTTTGCATCAAAAGTGAATAGGCAAACTGTTGCAGGTAAAATGGGCCTGGCAGATGATCAGGATGCATTTAAACTGATAAATTAAAGCATTAAAATTTGTAGCATAGCTGAAGTTTAGTTTCTTAATGCATACGCATACGTGCACATGCACATGCACAGATGTATATATTATACACACAAACACAAGGTTGCAACTAGTTTTCCAAGCTGTGAGACAAATGCATGGGCAGAATCACCTCTGCCTCTGAACAGAGATGACCACTTTTCTTCTCATGTAAATTCACTGAAGACAGGGGAATTACATCAAGGAGAGGATTGACCCAGAATGTCAACAGTTTTGAGAAAGAAGAGCTTTTATATACTATGGAATTATTCACACAGAGGGACTTGCTTTCTCTTTTAAGAGGATGTATCATGCAGTTTGACATCTGCTGCTTCTTTTGCAGAAGCTGGTTTCCCAGTTTGGGTGATGGCAGAACAAGCAGTGTCAGGGACATACATATTTGATTTGCCTGTCTTTGCAGCAGTAAAATAAAGTTTGCAAGCCAGCCATACCAAGATACACTGCACATCCTAGGATAATGGAGAAGATGGGATTCCTCCAGCCTGGCTGAAGAAAGATTGAGATGCATTGTGATCCATCTACACTTCATCTATCTGTTTCCTGCTCTTTTCAGATCTCATCCCTCCCCTTTTCTTCCTTTGAAAATATTTCAGTTCCTTGGCTACCAGCATCACACCTTCCTTCTACTGAATGTCTAGAACTCAGTAAAATAGGACCAAGAGTCCCTTCTGGCACCAAGACAAGTAGTTCAGGCTGACTTGTGTATCCTCGGTTTAGAACTGCTTTCTCTCAAAACATACTGGCCATATTGATGCTTCATAGTGCTTCCCTCAGGGTCGCCTTTCATATACAGTGATTTCTCTATGGTTCCACAACATAATTCCAATAATTTTGTGCATGCCTTCCAGATAAGAGCCAAAGGCCAAACACACACATAGGGGGGATGGTTGGGCAGAAGACATGCTTAGTTTCTTCTTTGGCCCTTATTTGTTTAATACCATGCACATACAGATTTTGACTGTCACCATTCCTACAATCTCGTGTAGCTCTCTATAGCAGATTTACTAGATGTCTCTGTACCCTCTCGTGACACAACTGGTAGCATAGCTGCCTCTAGCCAATAGTTACTGGAACCTTCTACTGGATTTCCTTTTCTAAAATATAGAAGTAATTCCACAAAGAATTATTATCAGTTCCTCTTTTGCTTCCTTCAAACTGAGTGCATTACTTTGCTTATACACCTAAGTCCAAGCTTGCCCCTCATAATCCTAGACATACAACCAAATACTTAAGTCACCTCCCAAAGCAAGAAGTAGGGAGACTCTAAGCCAAGTCAACTCAGAACAGCATTGACACACACTAGTTAATACACAGAACTAGGAGATATTGTAGTTATCTGCATTTTTCTTCTCACAACACGAATGCCAATAGCAACCTTATCTGAGCATACTAGTAGATACACAAAACTAGGAGAAAAGGCAGCCCCTAGTAGAATTAGATTCCCACCATATGCCTCAATACAGGTCTTAAAGATAGATAGTGATGCTGGATCTCTCCATCAGCAAATCCCTTCCCAGGATCAAAATCCAGGCCCTATATAAAGTTCCAAAGTGCAAACTTCCTACATCTCTTGGCATCTAGTTTCTATAGGAAAAACCTCAGGTCTTTGTCATCACTCAGCACATTTATTACTCACCTTATAAATCAACATTTAGAAGGAAGTATTAACTCCAAAACCTCAAGAAGCTGCCAACAAATACAAATTTAGAGATCAGACTCAGTGGGAGCAAATCCCTCTATAAGCTCTTTATTTCTTGATAGATACAATCCCTCCTTTGCTCTTTTCAAAGAATGTGGTTATTTAACAAACAGCAAAATGCAGGAGGATACACAAGCTACAGACATACCAAGAAGGATCCACTGTCTTCACACCTCTTAGGACTGTTTAAACTGTGCCTCACATGCACAGTCATTAAGCAAAGCGCATGCTTTTTAGATTATGGTCATTTCCAGTTGAAAGAGTATGGTTATGATATTTTTGGCATGGGCACCACCCAAAAGACAGTCACTGAAGTCCCAAGGACAACATTGCTGAGTTTCTTATCAGGACTCAGAAAAGGCAGCAGAAGGTAGTCTCTAGGAAAATCTAATCCAAGCTTCACATGAAAATTATGCTGTCTTGGAGCTTAATCAGTATCTTGGAAATTGCATGCAAATTGACTAACTGCTAAATTCATAGCTAATGCAAGTGTTATAAAACTCTGTCTTCTTGTAAGCAGAGAAACAACAAAAAGATGATTTACAAACTGGATAGTAAGCATATCAGCATACATACGGTAAACAAGAGAGATCAGTTTTGTATATGTAAGCTTCCTCCTGCAAGGTGGGATCCTTCTGACTGAGTCTGCCTCTGTGCTGAAAAAGGGCTTTTATCTTTATATGATGAAAATCTTACGCAGCAGTAGCTCTCGATCCTCAATCTCAGGGACAGTAGGGTGCCAATCACCAGACGAGGTTAGGAAGAAATTTCTTACAGAAGCATTGTGATAAACTGATTTATTCTTCTGAAGTGTAAGTTCCAAACTTCCAGCACAGTATCTTCTCTTGCAGAGTCCTTTGAACTGCCTGGGACACAGATCAATCTGACCACAGTGACGCATACCAGTCATTGTGGTCACAGATAAAGAAAGCAAAGACAAAGAAAACAGCTGAAAAAAAAAAAAAATTATCATTGTGTAGTGACTGGATCCATAAAGTGGCAGCACCTTAAATAAATGGTCCATATGGAGTATTTTATTTCTGATTCCAGAGCATTTCTGTGTGCCAGTCTTATAAAAGGAAACAAAAGAAAAGCCTGGAACACATTGATGTTCACCATGATCAAACTCATTTAAAATGCATCCCATAATTAAGGATTTTAAAAGAAAAAGATAGATTTTGTCCAGTGTATTATTAAAGCATAAAAGGGTCTCCTAGGTCCTAATTAGGAAACTGATTAAAGAAGGTTTGAGTTTAAAAAGCTGCAGGTAGGGAGTTCTGCTCTCAGCTGCCTTGAATTAGCATATTGATGGCACCACAGTTCTAGCTGGAAGGAAAGGCAGAGACCCAGCACACATTTTGCTAGGCCAGCACACTGCTTTCTGAGCACTCCTGACACATTCCAAGGAAAGAATTACTTACACAGCCAGGCCTGAACAGCAGCAACAAAAAAATTACAGTACAGAAATGTGCTGGGCAAGGTTTTTGCTGGTAGTGATACTGGGGGAAAAGGTATTGTCATTAGAGCAACATGAAAAAGAACAAATGCTAAATAAAACATAGGAGGTTTCTGTCTTGGATGTGGTGGGATATTAATTTATGGCCTTGACCTGCAGCAGATCTATGGCCTCAGTTTTGGCATACAGCGAGGTATATTCCAAGTACTATCTTGGAATTTTCCTTACCCTGGATAACTATGCAGTCTTTAGGCTCATGATGGCAGCCCACTGCAGAAACGTGCCCACATGCAGAGGGCATTTGTTTTTCAGTTCAAGGACTCCCTGGTCTGTAACTTCTCAGGTTGTAACAGCTCATTCTCACTCCCATGGTTTTCTTGCAAAAAGATTCTTCTCAGGTTCTGAAATGGCTCTTCTCCCAGAAAGCATGCGTGAAGAAGAATGAAAATGCAAGCCAAGAAAGTCATGGTTATAGCTGCCACAGCACCCATAACTCAGCTCTTCTCAGCACATGCAGTACCATTGTAATATTGAATTTGCTGCTAAACTTGCGCCTTGACTGTACTGTATGTACAATACATTATGGTGGTTTTGACCAGCCAGCTTCTTGTAGTCTGTTAAATACTAAGGGGCAGTTTTACATCTGCTGCTTATCAAACTCTGTTAGTCTCCTGGACACATTCTGGTCTCCATCACAACTTCTGCCATAGGTCCTGGACCAGACTTTTATAGAAAATGAGGATTTTCATGATGCAAGAATGGAAGAATGGCCTAATGCTTCCCACCTGCACAGCTCTGTATGGAACTGTGCCACAGAACTAGCTGTGAGAGAGAGGACATATGCTCAGGAAAGAAGACGTAGTAAGTCATTCAGCAATTCCTAGAACAGGGTATGCCTAGAATGGACGTGTCTTTGTGTAGCACTTTGCTAAGCCTGTACAACTACTAATTACCACACTGCATGTGGGCTGAAATAAAGCAGTTTTCTAGAGAACAATGCTTATGAATCCCCAGGTTTGTAGATGCATATTCAACAGCATTCAGAGACTACCTAAAGCTACTGCAGATCAACACTTTCTTTGGAAATGCCACCTAAAAATGTCAAGTGATGCCAACAACTTAAATGCAGACTCTTGACAGACTGTGTGCATGTACACTGTTTACGCACATAAGAGAAATGAATGTTTGAGTTCTTCTTTCACATCCTGTCCTTCAAGGGCACCCAAAGACTTCATGTCTTGTATCTGAATGTAAGATGGAAATAAAAAGACATGGTGTTGCCTGCTATGCTGCAGATGGCAAAAGTAACAAAAGAGACCCTTCACACAGCAGTGAATGCTCAGGAAGAGTCCCAGTGAAGAAAAACAATTCTTTGTGGAAATCCCTGGAGTGCTGCTAACTTTTAAAATTGGATATATATTCTGATGAAGATACACAGAAACAAAACAGTCCTCCTGGTCAGACAAAAGGTTAGTCTTAACTCAGACTCTGGGGACTGTAAATGCATAGGAAAAAGTATAAAACTAGGGCACACACATAGCAATACTTTCCTAAATATTATCTCATGCTCCAAATATCTGTAGGTTTAAAACTATGCCTTTAAAATATGCAATACTATCCTCAAGAGGAACTCAGGTCATGAAAGGAGAATGAAAAGAAAGCAGTTGCTAAAAGTGGATTCACATATTGCCACAGCAACACCAGTCGTGCTCTTGAAATCTATGCACAGGGGAGTTGCTGTTTTGAGGCAGGAGGAGAGGATGCACTCTCATGCTAAACTTGTAGGGACCCTCACGGCTAGGCAGGCCAAAAGCTGCTGTTGACTACTTCCTTTAGACCTACACACTCACTTAAATTCATAAACTTTTTCTTTTATAGATCAACCACTACAGCGAGGCAAAGAAGAGTTTTCTTCTTAAATGCCCTATATTCATCTATAGCTTTTTAATGTGAACAAAATGTCTTCATGTCTCAAATGTAGTTATCTTTGCTGCATTGAAAAGTAGTATTCTGCTGGCTTCTTAAAATCCCCACTGTCACTGAAGTTTGTAAAAAAAAATAAGTTTATCTCAGAAAACTGTATTACAATAGTTTTGCATTTATGATGTAAATGGCGTAGTCATCTTAAAGATTTTAGTGAAATTATATGTATTTGGGGAATGGCAAAACAAAATGAAGATTTGACAGTCTTTGCTGTCAGTTCTTTTGATCCTGGGGATGAAAAGCTGACTTTTTTCCATGTTACATCACTCAGATTTGTATTTCATTTATCCTAAATGGATTGGAATATCTGGAGTGCAATGCATAGTGACTAGTGGCAGCTGGGTTATGAAAGAATTAGGACTCCAGTTAGCGATGTTTCTCAACCCCAGAACAAGTGGTTTGTACAAATCTTCCCTACTCTGACTCAGTTTTTCTAACAGTAAACGGAGTTAGCACCGGGTAATATTATTACTAGTTTATTATCCTAAAGCTGATAGTGCTTCTAAAATGACTTGAGAGAGCACACAGAAATCCACGCAGCCGTAGAATTGTGTTGAAGTATTGCTGTAATATTGACTCAAATTATCACCATACATACAATCATAGAATCATAGAATAGTTAGGGTTGGAAAGGACCTTAAGATCATCAAGTTCCAATCCCTCTGCCATGGGCAGGGACACCTCACACTAAACCGCATGACCCAAGGCTCTGTCCAACCTGGCCTTGAACACCACCAGGGATGGAGCATTCACAGCTTCCCTGGGCAACCCAATTCCAGTGCCTCACCACCCTTACAGTAAAGAACTTCTTCCTTATATTCAATCTAAACTTCCCCTGCTTAGGTTTTAACCTATTACCCCTTGTCCTGTCACTACAGTCCCTAATGAAGAGTCCCTCCCCAGCATCTTTATAAGCCCCCTTCAGATACTGGAAGGTTGCTATGAGGTCTCTATGCAGCCTTCTCTTCTCTAGGCTGAGCAGCCCCAACTTTCTCAGCATGTCTTCATATGGGAGGTGTGCCAGTCCCCTGATCATCCTCCTGGCCCTCCTCTGGACTTGTTCCAACAGTTCCATGTCCTTTTTATGTTGGGGACACCAGAACTGTACACAGTACATCCTGCTAAACTCCCATGCTAATCCACCTGACACTCCACAGGCAAGCCTTCAGACCTGTCAGAAATTGAAATTAGTGCGTATGTCCCCCTGTTGCTCTATTCAAAGTAGAAGCTTTGAGACTTTGGGAAGCCAAAGAACTACATTAACAGACAGCATTTCCCTGGGCTGATTTCTAAACAGCCTTATGGTGGGTTCTATGGGGCCTATGAAATGCACCGAGAGCTCCAGAAAAGGCATTTTCCTCCTTCCTACCTGAAGGAGGACACAGAGGAAGAATACGCAAAAGCTTTGGATATCTACCTTGTGTGAGGTACAGTGGGGCCACTAAAGCCCTTTCTTGGAGATGGTGTGTGTGTATTGATTTACTATTGCAGTTTATTTCCTTTGCAAAGCAGTGCTTACATTGCAAGACTACCCCAGGGAGGAGCAAACAACCCTGGCCACTGACCTGTATTTTAACGAGGTTTGTTAAGACTAAGGCCAGAGAAGCAGAGACAGACAATTAATATGACTCAGCAAGGCAGCCCTGGTGTCCTTATCTCAGTGCAGATGTGCCCCCAGTGCATGGAAACACAGAACGAGAAGCCAAAGAATCAACACCTCTCTGCCCTGTATGTTTTTCCCTCACAACCTGTCTTTTACCAGGCATATTATGCACCATGTCATACATTACTATCTAGAAAGCTATGAACGTTTAACACTGGGAGTTGGAGCTACATTTTGTTCCTGTGTTTGCATTTAATACATTGAAGTAATTAGTACTTTACACTTTACAGCAGTCTATTTGTTTCTCAGGCCACTGTTTCAAACTGCTCTAACTTAATTTTTGCCAGCCACTTCTATTGCTTCCTGTGGTCTGCTTAAGATGCACACTTGCTCTAAGCCAAATCACCCAATATGGGAAGAATCTGGTCTCTGCCCAGATGCAATGAATTGGCTGCTACTGTCAAGTTATTCAAAATTTTGCAATGGCAGCACTGCTTCTAGCAGCTTGTTTTATTAGTTCCAGATTTATATTAATTCCATATGCTGCAGTGTATTAATATCTCTCTTCCCTCTTACCTGTACAAATAAAAAATGTGATTTATCAGCAGCCTTTTTATACTGCCAGCATATAATTACATGTGGGTTAATTGTTAAAGTTCTGAGGGAGCTATACTAAAGGATCAATCATTTTACTGCTGTAGTAATGAGCTTCTAATGGTTGGCAGGCTAGACCTCCTGGCCTTCCAAGGGAGGCAAACCTTAGCCATCCACTTTCTGTCTGCCTATTAATCATTGATCTCCCATAACAGTATACCAAGGGCAACAGAACTGCACAATGGAAAACAAGGAGCCAAAATTGAATCTCATTATGTCCATTAATATATAAATACAGTAACACTGACAATAATTTCCTTATGTAGTCTGAAAAGAAGCCCTGAATGGCTCATGGCCATGGTAAAGACACATCCAGCCTGTCTCCTCTGGGTCACTGATTCCAGTCTACAGTCATTACCAACTGACGATGGCATGTTTAAAACCTCCCACTCTGGGGAAACAGCCTGGCATCACTGGCAGTTGTAACTTTCATAGTTGGTCACTGGAAAGCAATAGTGGGTTCACTCTGCACGCCAAAGAGCAAACCTGCCAATTCAACTGCACTCCCAAGCCTGGAAAAAAATGAATTAAATGTGATGCTGTATGTTTTATGAGTGAAGAAAAATGCCAAGAAAAGAGGGGAGGAGGTGAAACTGGCCTGTTCAGGCAATGGAGCATAATGTCCATCATCTGTGTCACTTGGGACAGAAAAGGGATGGGCTTGTTCTCCCACATGGTCTGTCCAGTCTACATAACCAAACTGGTGATCTGAGAGATCAGCTAGAGGTACCCCTTTGGAACTTCAATTAGTATTACTAGTAAGACTTAGGATTATCTAAAATGTTCTACCACAGCTACTGCTCCTCCTTCTGAAGGGATAACATACACGACTCTACCTATTTAAACAGGCATAAGTTGCTACAAGCATCATTCCTCATCAGAGTATAGTCTTTTATGTCCAGCCCCAAGAAAGCTACCTATTCAGGTTGATTCCCAGTCCTAAGGCAGCTGAAGAGCCATCTTCTCTTCCTGATGTAAGGCAATGACTTGTGGAGAAAACAGACTCCAACCTGAGGCATACAACTCAAGTACCTTGCTATGTTTGGTGAAAACATTATCATTTACAAGACCAGTAATCTTTTTTCCTGGAGATATTAGGCCTTGTTTTCATGCCAGTACCTTTACTCAGTTCCCACCAGCAGGGCAGTGTAAATGACTTCACACACTACCAAGTGACAGATTTGTGGAGTCAGTAAAATGAAGAGTGATCAAGTGAGCTACTTTCATCAAGCCTATGGGTAGGGCAGGAAATAAAGCAGATGGACACACACTACTGACAAACCAACCACACTACACTTTTGCATATTGTCCCCCAAGGAAAGGGCTTTATATACTCCAGTCAGGATGTGACCTAACAAATGAGCCTGCTTCCTCACTGACCTATCGACAATGAGGTGAAGATTCTGTGATTCAGCTCCTTTTAGGCCACATATCTAATTTCCATTTGAAGGAACCGATACACCGTCTTGCAGGCAACAGCAGCTCTGGACTGGTGGTGGGAGGTTACACACAAGCCTTTTAAGTTCTGTCCTAAAAAACACAGGCCAAGCTAAATAACATTAGGCTTACTGCACATAAAGTAAATTATGCCATTGCACCTTATCACATATTACTTCCACGAGAGTGTAGATTCAGATGATAACAACTGAGGAGTGCAGTGTGTTTGAGGACTTGGTGCTGACGGAAGTAAGCAGCAATCTGGCTGTTCAATAAGCAGAAGAAACATCTTATTTCCTAGCAGTTACTTTGTGATCTAACATGCAGCCCACGTAGCTGTCCTTCAAAGAGGAAGATCCAAAAAAGATTTTCACAGCCTACTTTTTCAGAATGAAATCTCATCTTTAAAAACAAAGACTGTTCTAAATACTGCTGAGTAGGAAAGAATATGAAAGAACACAGTGATTACAAAAATCAAAGGGTTCTTTATTAAAAGAGCTACATTTAGAGAAGCTAAAACTGCAGTTAACTTTCCAGTCTTATGTGCCCAAATAAACTTTGCAGCAACATATGCCCTTGCAGCTGACATGCTTCCTCCATCTTCCTTCCCACCGCCAAACAAAAAAGAAAATTTGTTTAAAGAAAAATGTAAGACTTTGGCACTGTGGTAGACAAGATTAGTAAACAAGTTTTTGCTTTAATCTTTCAATACTCTTTATCATTCAAATTAGGAGAACGGGTAAAATGTAAAATTTTTCTTTTTATACTTGAGCGATCAGTAGTGAGAAATATCATTTTGCAAGGGCAAATCAATTTTAATATTTTAGGATAAATACAGACAGAAACATCTAAAAGATTGTTTCATTAAAAGATTATTCCTATTTATATGCCCTTTTCATCTGCATAGAGTTGAGCTCTTGGATTCTCATCTTTTGTGGTAGGACAGGCATAGAATCCACCACCCTTAGTAATGGGAAGCACACCACTAATGAACTACTCTGCCAACAAGCCATATTTTGGATACAGACACAAAGTCAATATAGTCAGAATTATCCATGATGCAATTCTGTTATATATTCTACCTTTGTCCCTTGTTCCAATGCAAAAAGCACATAAAATGAAAACTACACCACATGGGAACCAATGTATAACATTTCCCATTACTGCTGCTGGCAGCAGTATAACAGAGAATCGTGCTCTAATTTTCTAATTTGGTGGCATTTTATAGCCACTTCAACTAAATTTAAGCAACTACAGGAAATGCAGCAGCCAATCAAAGCTCTGTCATCTAGAGTGCAATCTGTCTTTGACTGTCAGCTGTACAAATGCACAGGATCTGGTCAAAGGTCTCCTTAAGGAGTCTGAGCAATAGCCCATTATGGCACTCCATTAAGGTGCTAGGCCTGAAATGGCAAGAGCAGCAATGCAAGCCCCTGACAGCCCTGAGCTATGTAGAGCAGAGCCAACCTATAGGCAATGAAGTGCATTGTCAGTGAAAGCTGAGAGTTGAATAAACAAGCCCTATTCCACCAGACTCTGCTTCTTAAGCCTGTTACTTACTGTCTAGTAAATTGGAAATCATCAGGATAAACAAGCTTTCAGGCGATGGGAACAGCTGGACACCAAGTGTGAAATGCTGCAATTTAGAAAGCAGCATCCAAGCCCTTATTGGATCTAGTAAATTAAAGACTCACACTTGCCTTCACAGCCCTCAATATCCATCTCTTTAGGGCAAACACCACTCCCCACCTTAATTTCAAATAGATTGAGGTGTATCTTCAATTAGCAATTAATACAGTTGGCATGCAGTGGAAAAACCCAGAAAAATTAGTGGCATCAATCATCTTTCAATATCCACTGTAATATCAAATAGAAATCTCATCTCCTTATTATGATGCAGCTCAGAAACTGAACTGGTATTGCTATTAACTGAGATAAAACCCAACCTACACAATTTCAACCCTCATTTGAAATTCAGTTTATTAAATGCATCTCCCATTAAGCCAGTTTCATTATTTAAACAACATCATTCAATAAAGATACCTCAAGATTAAACTTGCGATTTAAGTGATTTAGCTGTAAGTCACAAGGAAAATGGTCTCACATATCTCTTCCAAGCACAGATTAAAATACCACTGCACAACTGGCATGATTTGCACACACTACTTGAGAGGAGTATGGTCATCATATATTAAGAGATGCATTTCAAGCTAGGACTAAGCATCCTTACATGAAAGATGCTCTGTGCTAGCATCGACTACTTTCACACAGGCTCAGTTGTTGAAGCTGCACACACTGAAGGTCTGTACTATCTGGCACAGGTAATACGGACTTGTCATCATCCAGACCTCACAAAACTGGGGAGTTACGGTGAGAAAGAAAGTGTACCAACAATATTAGGTTGATGGTCTTGGAAATGATGCAAATGGAAGCATTGTTCACTCTCTGTTCTAATACAAGAACAAGGAGAAATAAATGGAAAATAAGCAGGCTGCAGGTACAGAAGAAACAGTAGGAGATTTGTCTCATATAGTTAAGCTGTTGAATTCACTGTCACTGGACAAGACAGCTACTATGTGTTCACAAGAAATAAAAAGGCAATTGGACTAAATCCCAGAATAAAAATCCATCATGCTTTAATAAGTACAAAGATACTAACTCCAGCTGATGAAGCCCTTGAGCCACAAATCACTGTATGCTGGAACAGTGCATTAGGGAGTTTTTCTGCAGGCTTAACCCAGTTCTTGGAGTCAACCCTGAGCACCCATCACAGCTGGCCAGTGCACTTTATGTCCTGATCCAAGTACCGAAAGGTTAGACACCATATAAAAGCCTAAGTAAATAGGATGGAAAAACAAAACTAAAAACCACAGAAATTACTGATGGATAGGAATAAAGCAAATTAATGGAGCTTTGTGCTGAGAATCTATGCCTTTTGGGATTATGTACATATGGTTACATAATAAGTACAATTCTCTCTGAATCTTAAGATTCCCTTAATTTTCAGAAGCATCAAATTCATTGGTATATCCTAGAACATAAATTTTAAACATAGGTCAAGTACATACTATTTTACTGTCCTACAGAGAAGAAGCAGAAGTTTTGTTACTGGCAGTGGAAGAAGTGATTGTCTGAGCATAATACTTCTTTGCCAAGGAAAAGATTGAATGAAACTGTAGTTTTCTTGCACTAAGAATTTTTCATCTGTGCATCCCAGTGCCAAGAGAATGTTATTACTGAGAACAACAGAAATCAAATTGCTTAAAGGACTTATACCCGTTAGAGAATTTTTACTATTTCCATTTTCCAAGGGTGAAGAAACAGCCCTGTCCAAATTAAAAAGGTAGGCAAACAGTCGGCTCAATAGGCAAATGTCTTTTCATACACAGTTAATTGTTGTGTCAAGGTTTCAAGATGATGATGCATTACAAAATGCATCAACCACATGTTCCATTTATGTACGTCCTTCTTTGGGCATCTTCTAACCACAGGTGAAAAGTATTCTGGTTGAACAATCTACCAAAATATGACGCAAACAGTTAAAGGGGGGATAAAACAACCAAGTGAAGCAATGAGAAAAAGGTCTACATTTTCCTTTCCATAGTGTTTAGTAAACACATATTAATCTTTAAAACCTCTGCAAAACACAGAATACAAGAGGTGATACTACCATTCAATAAATTGAAATAACAAAGGGTAGTTTTGCAAAGTCTATCCAAGGCTCTGTGTTTCACCCCACATTTTGGTCTGAGACATCCACATTCCTAACTAAGCCTCCAGAAGCTTTTCAGAACATGGTCATGAATTCTTTCTCTAGGGTTGTTAAGCCAACCCCTACCAGCAGTATGAATACAGATCAGGAACACCTGAACTGTGAGCCATGATTCGTGCATGAATGGAAAACATAAAAGGTCAACCTAAAGGATCTCATACCAAACCATAATATCTAATATGTCTGCATACTAACGCCACAGGACCATGTCTCTCCGAGCACTGATGTGCAAAGGCTCTCACAATGCTAACCAGATTGTTACCATATCCTCCTCTTACCTTGCAGGAAGTGTCTGGATTTAGAGGAATGGAGGAATCGGACATACACATCTTGCTAGAACAAGATCATTATAAACAGGCTGATATAACAGAAAGACACATATAGGAAAATGGGATTTTAATCCTTGTCTCCCTATTTAGCTGGAGGGAATAAAATACGCAAATGAACAGTGGGAACTTAAGACATTACTAATGCCCCTTCTGTGAGCAGAATATTTAACTGCATGTGTATTCCTTCCAAAGAGGAATGTAAGCCATTTTGGAGTGAGGAGTTGAGACAGATTTCATTTTTAATCTTAGATGCATGCAGCTACTCTCTAGCCTTGAATGCATGGTCTTTGCTTGTTTCACTGCTCTTTGCATTAGGAAAGAAAAACATGCACACACACATGCACAAAGATAGATATCTGTAAAGGGGAAGATCATTTGCAAAACCACAATGGTTCACTGAAAAGAGATGAAAAAACCCTGTGACTCCATGTAGAAGGAGAAGGGGTCGTGATGGACATAACAAGAGGTCACTGAATGACTAAGGCTAATACTTTTCTTTAATTCTCCCCTGGTTGATTGTAAATTACTGAAAGAAGATAAATTTGAATAGCCAAGGTAAGTCTGCTAGAATATCACAGTATTTACTGAGCCTGGAGGAAGGAGACAGGAACCAGCAGCAACAGATTTGCATTTTGCCTTTTTTTTTTTTTTTTTTTTACATAAAGGGGAAAAATACCCATACATATAATATTTTCACTTAATACCAAGGGATTTGTGTCCTTTTGTTATCATCAGATATGACACTATACCACTGAATGACATTCTCTGTTCCTAACACCAGCTGGGGTATTTTTACTTACTAACACAATGAGAGACAAAACTATATTTACTGCAACCTTTAAATTCTACTGCCAAATTAATTTTATTCTATGTCTCAGCCACGTCCCCAAGTTATCCAGCAATGACATCCACTGTAACTTACAGATTAACATGTTTATTGGTATATAATTTGTAGGTGCTTATCTTCAGCAGGGAGTGCAGGATTTGGGACATTTCACTAACTGAACTTCTGGTTCTCTCCTACTCTTGGGCTTTACGCATATTTCTACCCCCTTTCAGCAGGCAATAGATTGATGCAGCACTGTACTGCACTCCACTTCTTCTGGAAAACCTGTGAGGTTGGAGTTCAGCCACAGGCAGGGCACTAAAAAATTAAAGCAGTGGATGCCAGAAGGCAGGAAATGGTAAAGTGCATTGCAAAAGCACTGGGATCTGAAACATCTTAACAAAATGCCATATTATGGCGGCAAAGCAATTACAGTTCAGTCATTTCTACGGAGAGAAATGGGTCAGTTTTCTGTTCTCCAACCTACTGGTTCAGAATCAAACAGGATTAAATTGATTTCCATTTCACTCACTTGCACAGGTACAATTAATAAGTAATAGAAATACAACTCCATTAAGAAAATCAGACAGTAAAAATTATGGATTTGTGACACAAAGTAAATTCTGTGGCTAGAGAACATAAGGCCATTACCATAAATTAACTTACTTTTTAAGCAACCCTGTGAAAGTTCCTAGTTTTTCAGATTAGAAACTGGATCCCAGCATGCTTAGAGAACACAGTTACACCTTTTTCCCTAGGAGGCCTCCACTTTTCTTTCTAAAATTTTCAGTCCTATTTTCTCCTCTTTAATAGAAGAGCCCACGCCATAACCCTTCAGGGCAGTACACGCTTGGCTCAGGTCTGCTTCCAGTCATGGACTCTTTTAAAAGATAAACATATCAAGCTTAGCAGGTCAGCAGAGTGGGCTAGAGAGGAGTAGAAAGCACTGTTATCCATGTCAAAGAGCAACTTAAAAACATGCTTCGCTTAATCTAGCAGAAATCTTCCTTAGTGAGGAGAAAGTGTGCAGGACAGGGACTGCCAGTGCCACCATGAGGTCTGATCCTGCATTCACTGATTACTAAGGCACAGTCACACACAGTGACTAGAACTGCACATGCAGTTTATCTTCCTTTCCTCACAAATACTGAATTTATGACAAAAATATAGGGAGGTGACATAGAAACACAGTATCTGGGAACAGTATCAAGGGAGTCACTGCAGGAACTACAGACTATCTATCTTTTTGAACATGAAACATATTTTCCCTTTACATTTCATTCAGTAGAAAAAAATCCAACCATTTTAGCTGACTGACTGGATTTTATATCTGGGCGCTGAAACAGCTGTTAAGCAAACACAGTTGTTAATCTACTTTCAAACTACTACTAACAGTTAGCTCTTAATGAATGTTTTGCATGAAACAGAAATAATCTGTTTTAAGCTAAGGTGATTTCTGTACCTACACCAGCATGAGGCCCCTGCAAAACATCAGGGACACATGTCAAGTGCTTGAGAAAAGGTTTGCTTGTAACCTGCAGGAGGGGCACAGATAAACAGCAGATTTCAGAGTTCAGCTAGAGGTGGCATTGCCTCCTATCCTTGCTTTGCTAGTGCACTTCATCAAAGAACTGCAATGAGAAAACACCCACTCATAATCTAGAAAGGGAATTGTCATTCTTCAGCCAAAGATCTAATAGCACTTGACGAACCTGAAGGGTTTGACTGTCACAGTACACTGGCAACGCGCTAACTGAGAAGGGCTTTCAGGGTCAAATTGAGACCATGCCGCCCTGCAGATGCCATGTGACTGTACCCCACCTGGGCTAATTCTGGTTGAGGCACAGGCCTGTGTTCTGTGTGGCACTTCTGGCACTGGCCGCAAAGACAGACAGATAGACAGACAGGCTTTTGACCTTAATACTTATGCAGATATATAGAAAAAGGAAACTGAGCCACTGAGTCAGGATAAAGTGAAGCCAGGACCTAGGAATTTTAATTACTATTCCACACTCACTTTCACACCTCCATGAACACTCCCCCAAGCCCAGTTCATGGCTGGATCCAAGCTGTTTAATGCTGCTTCTACATAAGCAATAAAGGCAGGGCAGCCTCCTACCACAGTGCTGCTTGATAACGAACTACTTAATGGTTCAATTAACAACTTTTAACAATAGCTTTCCTAATTTACTCTGTTCGTTGGTGTTTATTTATTTATTTCATTCTGCTCCTCCTTTCTCCTCTTGTCAGGCAAATATAAACAGGAGAAATCTAATTAGCTGAGAATATTGCTTTGTAAAAACTTTGCTAATGACTTCTCTCACCCATAAACCCTGGGGTGTCAGCTTCTCATAGCTTCCTGTGAAGCCTCATGATTTTGCATGTGAATTTTGAGCCATACAAGAAAATTAATGACCAAAATCATATAGCTTAATGTATCAAAAGATAGCAATTCAGAACTAGCTGAAGAGATATGTTCGTTTATGGTTCTGCTTGTGTACTTATCAAGAACATGCTGCACAGCTTTATCACATGAAAAACTTTCTAGTGAAGTCTCACTTTAAATTGGCCTTTTTTCCCTAGTTCAGCTACATTTAGCCTAGGCTGCCTCTAGGACTCTTAGCTTTTCCAAAATGGTGTCAAGGAAATATGATAAAACCCACTGTGTTAGTTCTTCTGTCATCATCATCATGGTACTGCGGATCATAACACTTGACCTGGCTTGAATGGAGTACTTCAGTTGCATTTGTCCCACGGTCTCCTCCTCATTCACGACTTACCTTGAGTAAAGAACGGCAAACAGGAAATCTGGTTCAATGTTTTTTTTCTAGGGTATATTTTTTTTTCCCATTCTATTGGTAATATTCACACTTTTCACACTCATAACACACTCTCCCCCACACACACCCCGATAACCATATACAAGACAATAATATAAAACCAGTTTTCGTTCTTTGTGGGGAGCTGCAGTAACCAGCATAAAGCTACTGTCTCCCCGACAAGGACTACCGCACAAACTCTGAAATGCAAATCATACCAGTGTTTATGTTTTAATAAACTGCATTGACAGCAGCAGATTGAGAAAAAGGGAACAGTGCACTCTCATTTTTTAAAAATGCTTGCCACAATTTCACTGTGTCAGGCAGTAACTGAAAGTCAGTTGAGCTTTATGGAAGGCACAAATGGGAACTTTTAAAGATACAATATACACTACTGACATTTAAAAAGACAAACACCAAGTACAGAGCAAAGGGGGCTAATTTAATAAAGTAAGGGCTTGGCAGAGAGTGTTTATTTGTCTTGGAGGACTTTTTTCTTCTTTTTAAAGAGCACCATTCACGTTGCTCACTTTTAGGCTTGGTTACCTCTCTGATGGATAGTATTCCAGCTACTACCCTTATTAAAAAATACTAGACTATTTCACAGCAGTAGTTCCAATCACTGTGGCAATACAATGCTGTGCATTATGCTATTCATCTTCAAAATGCTCCATAAATATTGAAGACCAGTCCATGACATCGTGTTCTACAATAAAGGTAGTCCATAGCTATTCCAGCCTAAGAAATTCATTCTCTGAACCCAAATATTGCAGTTTCCCACTTGTGTCTTTCTTTCTGTAAGGGGTTCAATGGAAGTAGAACTATGGTTTAATGGAGTTTTTATTCCTTATTTGTCATCTAAACGAGAGCAGAGGCCTCTTTAAAAATCTGACAGTAAATACCACACCCATGACAACTGGTCTTTCACTTTCTAAAGTGTCCTCAATGCTCTATGAAAGACTAAGCAGCCAAGGTAGAATCTTCTACTAGAAGCCCATATACTAAAACGGTTTTCCCGAATCTAAACAGCGCTGCACTGGATTATGTTAAAAGCTTTAAAAGTGGCACTATGCAAAAACCATGTCAACACATAGCCCTTAAATCTTTTTCAGATCATTCTCTAAGATGCTAGGTTGACTTACTAGATTCAGTGGAAACTGAAGAGGAAACACAGAGAAAGGAAAACAAACCCAGATTCGCCAGTTTGAAGGTTGTTTCTAACACTACCCTTTCATGCCAACAGTGTTATTAGGAGGTTATTTCTCATGAAGACCACTTCCTATAATCTTTAATGCACTTTAAGCTTGCTTATCAGCAGCTTCTTACCCAAGACCTTGGCAGAGGCAGGGTTAGCAGGCACTGTGTCTGTACCAGGGTGTGAGCACACACGATTTCCAGGTGGAGAGAGAAATTTCGATGTTGCTCTAATATTACATTGGGCCTAAGTAAATATATTCTGTACCAAAGCAAAGATGTCATGTTGCTAATTCATGTATCACCATGACAGATATATAATCTTGTATTATTTAGATTTCTATTGTATCTTCAAAAAAAGAAGAAAGCTACAACTTCACTAATATACTGCTTATTTTAATGCAGAAGCACCCACAGTTACATAAATGTTAAGTAACCATAGCTGATTAACTCTGTTAAGGTTAATTGCAGTTGAATGTAATTTAAAGATTCATTTGAAGTTAATTATATGTTTTTTTAATAATCAACATTTTCATATTGGATAAAACAGACGGTAGGAAAATGCTTTTATGACTATTATGTCCCCGTTGAGGTCTAAGAGATAACAGAGAGATTTCTCTATGAAATGCACACAACTATTTTCCCTCTCAACTTCAGATACTTGAATGGAGCCTGATCACAAAATGTTGAGCAATTTTTTTCTAGATTTTAGACTACCTCTGGAAGCTCAAATTGATACATCAAAACTTGAGTAACGTAGCCAAAATCAGTCTGGAAAAAATCTCAGCTACAGGGGTCTTGTATCACAACGGGGTGGCAATCATTTCTGTCCTGGGTATTTCAATTCATCAAAGAGCCAATAAATCCTGTAACTTTTAAAAGGGATTACTTAACTTATTGGAGAATGAATATTCTAGTCTCGCTGAATCATATTATTTTACCCAGTCCAAATTATTTCCAAAAGCACCTGGGCTTCCAGAGAGGCACAGCCTTGTAGTCTCAACACAAGACCAAATACAAAAGTCCAAAAATAACATCATTTCACAGTTTTCCATCATGCTGCTTTAGGGAAGCAGTTTCAACTACCCGCCCTGGTTTCTAGCAGAGATAAAAACTTTCATTTAACGTATTAGAGGTGATATTTTGAATTCATATCTTTCTTGTAAAATACCTGAAGCTACTATTCTAAAAGTACTGAACAACATCAAACTTTATGTTTTAGGTAAGTTAGGTCTTTCACCTACATTCTTCTACTCATCATTCTAAAACCATAATTGTAATAGGTATCTATAAAAGTTAACAAAATATATTAGGAAGTATAGCCAAATTCTGCTATGAGAAGCCAGGTTCTCAACTCCCAGTGATCTTGAAAACACTATGTAAACAACTAGAAAAACATCTGTAAAAAACAAAAAATAAAAGGGATGCTGACAGCAACATTTGTGAATTACAAGCAGGGATTTCTAAAAGAACTGAGACTGGAAATGAAGAATCCCTCTACATTCCACAAGCTATAAAAAAATAAAACCAAAACCAACAGCTGAGCTGTTAACACACTTTTCATTGACTTGACTGGGGATCACATTGCATCTGTGTTCAGTATATACCTGAGTACCTTCCTGACATTAGAATGTAGGACTGTCCTTCTGGTTCACACTGAGGTAAGAAATGAGGTGCCTTGTAATCTGGCTGTTGTTGGATATTTGGACCTTGTCACTGTAGCTGTGTTAAATTAGAGACAATCCACACCTGAGACAATGTAATAGCCCTATAAGAGGGAACAGTTCCATTACTTAACATAATGGCACTGTACAAAGAAGAGACAGGCAAAGCTCACTTGCAGGATAACCAGAAACAGTTGTCGAAATGCTGTTTAATATTTGTTCATCACTGTATTTCATATTCAGCCAGTTTAGCACTTTTTACACATTGTTTAATTGTAATAGCCTACATGCTGAACAGTCAAGTATATTAACAAAGATATTGTTGATTTTTAAGGTTGAATTCAGAAGTCTGACGGAAAGAAGGAAAACTATCTGGATTACTTTGGAGGCTCAGTCAATGCATTTCCACAACTCCAATAGAACTACGGATTCGATCCTTTTTAATGACACCTTCTATGCCTGAGGAACACAAGTTTTTATTTAAATAATTCTGTAGTACATATTTCTTTCATAGACAGCTGTTTCCAGTGGACTGGAAATGAAGCACAACACTGACAGTAGTTTTTCAAGATCCTAGTCTGAAACCTCGGATATTAGGACTGGTTTGTACCTCTCTTAATGCCATAAATGTTGAAATTTTATTCCGTACACCTTGAACCATGAATAAACTGCACCATCTTAACAACATTATACAGATTATAAGTTTTCTTCATGATAGCATGGGGCTATCTTGCAAGAAATACTATCTCAGACTTTTTAAAAATCTATACAAAATATAGACATAGTCCCATATTTTTTCTAATACTGGCATAATTAAAAATACTTGGCTCAGCATACACATATTTTTCAATGATTTTTTCACACTTCTATCTCCTTTCTGTAAGCCATAAGCCTATAATATGAAATACAGAGTTGTGCTGGTATGAGAGACTGGTAGCTGATGCTGTAACTCCAACATTCCAAGTCATCTCCCCTGTCAAATTTGGGCACGCGATTCTTTCTTCAATACTTCTGGAAGAAACTGCCAACTGAACAAAGTTAGCGCACATGACCTTTAGTCAATTTATTCTGACTTCAGCAATTACACGAAAGTAACTGTCAATACTGGTCACTTGGTTGTATTCACATTGTTTTCAGAGCGTCAACCTTGCAGTTTATGCCACTATCTTATAAGTCTTTCTTCACACAACATACCTTTCAAGTTATCATCTTTCATTGTATCAACAGGAACAGATATATGCTGCATCCCTTTTGTCTTCAGTGAGTTTAAAAGGCAAAGCATAATGTACCATTACCCATGATAAATCTATTTTTCACTAAGTACTTCTACTGCCTTTCCACCAGTGTAAAGCAGTTCAGATTTGACACACCCCAACAGATGGAAATGATCATGAGTAACAACTTTTAGTTGTTCCATGACACTTTGGAATACTTCCTTTAAGCTCAAGTGGTTCCCAGGGTAAATTCTCACCACAAGTAACATTAGTGTCATGTCTCCTGAGGACTGAGCACCACGAATTTCTTCACAGCATTGTTTTACTTTACAGACAACCTCAACTTCAATGTCTGGTGCTTTCTACTCTTCATAAGCCACATTAAGGATTGCAGGTGGTGAACAGGCAGTCACAAAACCAGAAGAGTCTCTAGACTCTCCCAGTAAATACACGCCTACAATAATTACCACCAAATATAAAGAATGAAGCAGCAAGATGACTCAGCTACATGCCACTAAGTAACTTTCAGAGAACTATTCGTGTGAGAATCATCAAGAGGGTTTTATTGTTGCCTTGGCAAAGACAAACATTTATACATGTCAAGAAAAACAACTAGTAATACCATCTCCTGTACAGTAACATATCATCAAGATGATCTCTCAGAAAAGTTATCCAGACAGCTATAATTACTTCCTTTTATTGTGAAAGCTGTAGATGCTCCTTGTGGAATAATATTTTATTTTCAAAGTCATCTCCTTTCTCACTTACCATCTTTGCTTGTATTCAAAATTTTTGTTTCCTCCTCTCTCTATGTCATCCCCCACCCCAGTGAACTGGATAGCTTCCGTTGTCAATGCTTCTGCGCATCCTTTTGCTAGACAACTATCCTATTTAATTGTTTCAGTTGAGGAATAAACCCAAGGAGAACTCTTAAACATATTTGAAAACCTGAGCCCTTAACTGAGTCTCCTGAGGCATTCAGGCTAGGAAAATAAGACTTACAGCTTGGCTGTTCTATGAAAGGCAGAATCAGAGAACTGCACTTAACAGGAGCTATAGTAAAAATCACTGCACAACTTTAAATAGTCTATTTTTTTTCTGTTTGAGTTCTGCAGCTCAGAACTGTACGTATGCAGGGGCATGTTTATATTACAGGAACTACTGAGGGGATCCAACAGAGAGTGAGTCCCAGTGCTTGGGATTAAGTCACAGCCAGCAGTTTGGGAGACAGGCCGATATCAACACTGTAAAAAGCAAGGTCAGAAATGAAGAAGTTAATGTGGATACAAAGTTGAAAGGCAAGGTAGCAAGATTGTTAGAAGTCAGAAAAATAAGGAGTCAAATATAGCCACAAAGGCTGGTTTTGCAGGAAGTACAGGGTTGCTGGTCAGGAGTCTGGCTTCAAAACAAAAGGGACAGAGCAAGAGCAGAGAATAAAGAATCCAAATGGCTGCTCAAACAAAGGAGCAAGGATCAGAACTGGGAATCAGAGATGACTGCTGAGCTCACACATGCAAATAAGCAGCCCAAAGCAACTCATGGGTTAAATCTTACGCACATTTGGCTGCAGTAGATCACCCAACAGTTTTACAGACCAGTTCTCAACTGATTGGGCTTCTCAGGCTCTTTGCTGTCCATGCTGGAGCTCAGATGACGACAGAAGTTTGGTTATCCAACTGAAATCTAAGATACTAATAACAACCTTTAAACAATTCATATGACTTTCAGAACCGTGCAGCAAACACTGGTTCTCATGACTTCATTTTTATTCAAGCATATACCAAAAACTTCCTTTGTCACCCAACAGAGGTTTTACAGAGTCAAGATATAGACCAAAGCACTGAAAGTTGAAAAATGAGATGCAGTGGGATATAAAATTCAGTTAACCGTAACCAATGTTTAGGACCCCTTTGTAAGCAGCATGTAAGTTGCTCATTTCACAGCTCCCAGTAAATGTAACTGACAAGCTATCAATGAATAAAATTTACTTGTAGCTTTAAAATCCTGGTGTATGACATTTGTTGATTCAGTAATCGAAGGCAAAAGAAAAACCAGACTAAAATTTGCATAGCAGAAGTTTCCTAACTTTCAGCAAAACGAAATTTTAGGATGCTGCAACTGCCCTAGGGGTTTTACACAGAGTACAAAGTGCTGGGAAGAACAGTATCTGACAGAGTAGAAGGAGATGCTACCCCTAACAGTTCTGTTCTCTTAATCTCTGTTAACTGCTTGTTCTGCTCAGAAACCTCCAAGAGTACTACTGTCAGAGCTCGTAAGCTGCCTGCCCTCTGTGGCCACACTCTTTGTAGAAGCTTAACCATGTCTATCAGGACTGTAATCATGACTGCCTCAATGAAATTATTTCATTTAGAGTTTCTTGTCCCCCTGGAAAAAAATGCTGCAAGCATGAACTGCATGAAGGTGTGATTACACCTACACAGATACTAATCACAGATTAAACTAGATAGATGAAGCATCAGAAGTAAGGACCTTCTATAAACATAGATATTTAACATAAATAGATGTTTGGTAGAGTAATTGCCTGCTGATAATCTCTGTTAGTTTGATATAGTAACATAAAGCTTTCTTTTAGGCTTAAGCAAGAAGTACAGGATAACCTCAAATTTACTTAGCCAACTTTCAGGCCAAAGCAGGAAGAGGAAGGAATCCATAATCTGACTGCTAGTTCATTTCTATAACACAGGAGACAGAAAGCAATCTCGGCATCACAGACTGACAAAGAGTAACTTTGAGATGGAGTAAGGAGACTACACCACCCTGCTAAGACACACCTGGGTTTGAGTAAAATAATTCTTTTTAGCAGTGTTTTAAAGCTGCATCCCCAGCTTCAATGAAATGCATCTTGATGTAACAGGAATACAGTTCAGAGGAACTTGAGCGACAAAGTGCTAAAGAATGTTTTACATAAGAGAGTCACAGTGTGAGGAGACTTGCTAAGAGACTTGCTGGCAGGACTCAAGAAAGAGCTGAGAAACTTTAATAAGATGATCAGGGTAAATGAAAGCAAAATATTAAATAAAAAAAAAAAAAGGGCAGAAGAAGAAAAGAAAGGCCAATGTAATAGAAATCTTGTCTGACTACAAAGGCTGAAGAGATGAAAGGCAAAAGGAACTTCATGTGTTTTCTACCTTCTTGTTTTTGGGCTCAAGATGCACGGGCACATCTCTGCAAATGTCAGCAAGCCAGAAAGTAAATCAAAAGAAACAGCTCTGATCTGGGAAGTGTGCTTTTGAAAGGAATACATCTACCAGCGGTGTAATGTAGCACATCAGGCCACCTGGATAATGAGGGGCAGCAGATGAGAGGGAGGATGAATTATGTCAGCTGCTAAATGAGAAGGCTGATGGCAGTTGCGACCGTTTTGCTGGAGCATTCATTTGGAATCATTTGTGTATTAGGACTTTGGGCCTCAGCTTTGGCTCTGCTGAAAAGTGCTTTGGAATATGAGATTTCAAGGAAGTAATCTCTGGCTTGGAGCCACGGATGACCAAACTCTCTCCTCAAATCATTTCCAGAAGGCTTGCAAAACACTGAGACAAAGTCCTCTTTTTTTACTTTTTTGTTTCCTAGAGCTTCAAAGAACATTGTGAAGCTAAAACAAATTGTCAAAGTGCCATGACTTGTGAACTGCACCTAAAAATGTTGAATTATCTTTTGTTAACTGGTTCAAGAATTTCTTGTGCTATCCAAAGACTTTTGTCATATAATTGTAATAACTAAACAAGTTACAGTTATACATAAATGTAATGATAAATATAAATTTTCTGGTGAGGTTAAAAAAAAAGGGAAATAAGTATGCAAATTGACAGAGGTTTAAATAAGCTTTTGAGATTTTGTCAAAAAGCCTTAGGTGGCAATTTTCCAATGGCAGTTCAGGAGCAATGTGGATAAGTGTAATTATTCTGATGAATAAACAAAGGGCACCACAAAGCAAGTTAAAATGGCATAAAAAGGAATAGCCACGGTCTCTTTCGTTTACATTTTAACAATATGTTCATTTGAAGTCTTTATCTTTATGGTGAAATAAAAATAGCATGAACAGCTCATTAACTTGTGAGAAATACAGAATTAATCCTGTAATATTATTGCTGTTGTGACTGTATTTTGTGTTTTACTTCCACAAATATTCATGTAGTTACATTTACTATGCAACATGAATTCCATTGCTTGCTGCTAATCTTTAGAGAAGGAACTTTTCATTTACTCATATGAACAGACCGTTCAAAATGCTGAAGGAATTAAAAAGCATTTAGAAACTGGAAATTGTTATGTTTGTTTTCAAAACAAATTCTCCACTGACTATTCATCACTTACAAACACCCTGACAACAGGCAAAGAAAGAGGAAGGCTTGAGTTAGGTAAATTATTAAGTAGCAGCAATACTTTTTGACCAGCGCTTGGACTAGCTGTACTGTTTGATTGTCTCCAGAAAATTAGGTTCTTTACTCATGAAATTTTGTATTATTCTGCTACCCAGTTTCACTCTGAGCTACAAGTGGAAATATTGAAAGAAAAGACATATTGAAAAACGAAGCCATGAATGAGGCTATTTCTGCTCTGTTTCAAAGCCAGCAAGGTACGACAAAAAGCTCAAAGAAAAGTCTGTTCTAATAAGATTTTCCTCCAAAGATTTCTGGATACACTTGAACCCTTCGGGGTTTATCTGATCAGAAATGAATCGCTGGCCAATCCTCACATGTTCACTGGTCTGAGTCATGACCTGGAATCTCTTGCGCTGCTAGAAGAGGTAAAGCAATGAAACTAATAGCTTTATCAGAGTTAAAAGGTTGACACTCAATCAGGAGCAACACAAGATAATTAATTGGAGCTCAATAACTTTTTCAGGGTGTTTGGTATCGTCTCTCAAATGTACTGCAAGGCACTTCCATAAAAGCAAAAGATACATATTTTACACTTTACAAATGAAGGTGCAATCTCTCTTTATTGAGACACATCCATATCAATGCTGACTTTCATGTGAGGATGCAAATTTGAGATGGCAACAGATTGACAGACAGACTTGAATTTGAGTGGTCCAGGGCAGAGTAGGTTGATGGAAATCCACAGCTTCAGAAAGAAAAAGGATTTGCAGGCTGACAGCTTTTAAGCATAGCTGCTTTCTGGGCACTAGGGAATTGCACATTTTGCTCTTGCTTCAGTATGTTGCCACTTTAGTCATTTAAATCTCTATCCAAGACTGTAAACATTTGTGAATGAAATAGTCTACCAATCTAGTGCTTGAACCCACTTTTCCCCTCTCAGAAGAAAAGCTACAATATAAGTGCAATCTGTTAACCAAAGTGCTTGCAATATCATGGAGACATGAGTTTTACATACATTTCAAAATCCTGCACTCATTCTGATCCAAAAGCTCCAGCTGAAAAGAACTGTGGGAAACTCAGATTACTATGGTTGATGATTTTGGAGTCTAATGCAGGTTGAGATGGAAAAGATGTGTGGAGGAAATTGGACTTACACCTTAGGTTTTACAGGGTTATCAACTCTCAAGCACAAGTCTGTCCAGCGAATAAGGGTTGCTGAGAGTGAGGGAGATTTCTCCATCACCTTTTTCTTTTCATTTCTGAGTAACAGTAAAGAATTACACAAACAGCAGAGAAACACACTGCAACATCCCCAGACTATGGGCTGATCTGCAGTTCCCATGGAGACAAGTATGGTTATTTAGTCATTGAAAGAGAAGAGTCCTTCCTTTAACATTTTATCGACAGCCTTCTTATTTTTTAAAAAATTAACACAGTTAAAATCATTGCAATTCTGGTCCTTGCAATTCCAAATCCAGATGAAGTGGGTTTAAAACTTCATTCCATCACCATTCTCTCATTGAAATGAATGCAGCAAAACAATTAAGGGCAGAATTTGCTTCGTTGCTTATAAAGCCCAAGGGCTTTCTGCAGTGAAATGCAGGATTATGTTAAGCATAAAAAAATGAAAGAGCCAGTACTGTTTGTCTTTTCTGTGTATTTGCAATATTCTTGCTATGTACACATACTCCTCTTGCTCTCTACAACAACCTTTTCAATTATTACCTACTTTACCTTCCTGGGCAGTATCCCATGTTTTCTGAGCCAAAGACAGTGTGTTTTATCAGCAATTCTGTATTCCTAGAGTGAACAGGGATTGGTAGTATTTGTGTAGATTTGTTTAGCCAAAGATTGCCATATGCTACTTCAAAGAGAATAGCTTGGGGGGGGTTTGGAGTTGGGTTGGTTTTTTTTCTTCCCATATGTTACTTGCCAGAAGTTTCTGAAGGGCTAAGCATAAGCCAAGAGCAGGTTTTAGTTGGTTCTCAGAACTGATCTCTCAACTTCATTAATTAGAAATAGGAAAAAAAATCCAAAAGAAAATAATCCAGTATTGGAATCTTTACATTAATTCATGTGACTATGAATAAGTTTCAGAACAAGAATTACTCACAGAAATGAACCATGAAGGAATCAGAAAAAGTTATCTATTTCAGAAGCCTTTAAACATAAACTGTGAGAGCTTCTCTGAATAGTGTATTTATTTTAACAGACCATGCAGACAAGAAAAGCTTTGCAGAGGATTAGTTGGAGGTGTAAATCCTTAATTAGCTTGATGGATTTGAGCACAGAGATGAGCAGGGGCCAGAAGGATGCCAGACGGGAGCAGTAGCCAGGTCCATGATACCATTAGTGAATGACAATACAAAATGCAAAACCAAGTCACAGACACAAACAGCTGTTGTATTTATTGCAAAAAATAAATGCAGCAACTGATGGAGGATGTGAAACCAGCTGATTTTAAAACTTAAAAAAACCATGAAAGCACAGTAAGGATGACTGGACATTGCACCTAATCAGATGGGCTGTTCAGAAAAGATGGAGATGACATAAAGCAACAGAAAGAGATACAGAAAAACAAATCCAGTCCATATCAAATCGGGGGCAGAAACATGCAAGTCAGGAACCAGAAACATGGTGGCTTTATTTCATAGAAGGAAGAAACATAACTGGCAAATACATGGCCCGATCTCAATCAGGAAAAATATGAAGGAATGAGCACTGGTAAATATAAAACCCCATGAAAGATAATGTTATTTAATCTGCCAGGGTAACTGATTTTCTAGCAAAATTAGGTAAAATCTAATCCATTAGATTTAAGGAAAGTAATCAACATGGTCTCAGAATGAGCATGAAGAAGACCTGATGTAGTTCTCAGCTGTAAGATGATTAAAGATCTAGTCAGCACGAGGATAGAATTGCTGGTGATTACAGTTTTATAGGCCTCTAATGTAGTACTTTAATTAATTAAGAGGACAGAAGGAGATACCGAGGGTATTTTCTGCTGACAAAAAAAAATGGAGAAGCATTGTCAACATAAATCAAAGCTGCCTTTTTATTTTTTTTAAATAGGAAGACTTTGCTGCTGCTAAGTTCCAAAAGCTTTGAAAAACACTGTTTCATAGTACAAAGCTGAGCTTCTCTGCTCTACAATTCTGCTATTAAATGGGCAATCATCACTTGGAAACAAACAAACAAAAAATCAGAACAGTAAGTATTAGTTCATCACTGTAAATATCAAGAATCGTGATTCTGAGATTGACAAGCTCAATTCCAGGATATGGTACAAGGTAAAATATCTCCAGTGAAACAGCCTGGTACTGTACAATCACATTGTACAACGCAATAGCAGAATAATGTGATTCTATTTATTCTTGTTTAAGAAAAAAAAAAATAAATTGAAACAAAGGGTGTTCCTGTAGGGAAAAGAGAAGTTAATTTAAGAAATAGCAACTGTTTGTCCAAGCAAAGTGTGAGCTAATGGAGAATATGACTTCTCTCTGTAATTACAGAGAATAAGAAAATTAATTATTTAAGCTGAAAAAAAACCAACCCCAACTAACAACAATATGTAAAACCAGCAACAAATACAGGCATTCTAACCTTTAAAGCAGAAAGGTTCTGAAAATATCAGAAATTGGTAGAAGTATGAGAAAAATTGCCTGCATTTATGATAGAGCTAATATGTGACAAACATTTTACAACATGACTTTAGAGACCAAGCACCTTCTCTTTGCCCTGATTTGAGTGCAACACACCTCATCCTCATTGCTCTATGCTGACTTCTCTGCAGCTTGCCAACTCAGATACCATCAACAAGGTAGGTGGGCTTTCACATCTGTCCTGGATCTGATGCATTGACCACTTGTCTCAGTCCTGTGATCAGGATCCTCTCACTATGCAAACAACCTTTTGTCAATGCCTCCTTAAATATAATTAATATATATAGAAATATAAGGAGTAAATAACTAGCTGTTGTATAAAAATCAGTTTATAGAGATAAAGTTGGTTGCACATACGTTAGAGATGCAGTATTTCTCTTACCAAAAGATATTCTTGAGAGTAAGTAGGGAAAGAACTAAACTAGAAACAATGCTACATTTGCTGTGGTCTTCATTAGAAGCACCAAACCAAAGGTGGGACAGATGCCTCTCCCAAACATCAGAAAAATATAACATTTGAATGTTTAGCAGAATGCAAATTCATCCATTCTCAAAGCAGGTTCTGACTTAGAAGTGAAAGGGTACTTCTGCAGCCCAGGGTCTATGGCATGCAGCTGAGCAGTCTGAGTCCCTCCCACTAGAAGACTTAACACTACACACTGCTTGGAGTACAGTGAAACTGAGACAGATGATGGTCTGCTAACTCCAATGATTCAGTGACAGCTCACTTGAAATTTTTATTATCTGTTTTCTGGCACATTAACTGCTCTGACTTACACCCCACACTGCCACAGAGGTCAGAGAAGTCTCTCTCATGGCCATTATAAACAGTTGCACTGAACTCTTGCCCATTATTCCTTGTGAAAGAAAACCACTACATCTGGATTATTACAAATCCTTTTCTGTTACAGCTGCTTTACATGAGTCACTGTGGCAGGGGAAATGTAAATGCAGAAAGCATGAAAGCCCAGTCAGTATCACAAATGCCTCCAAGACTTTTCTTAGGCTTAGTTTCTCTCAGTAGCTGCCATCTGTAGATCTAGCACGACCCTGTCTTGTGTGTATGCTACTTTTCCACTAAATTGTGTACTGACTTAGAGAGGAGAGATGATGTCAATACCATTTTTCCAGAAGCTGTGTCCCAGTATTTGATCCCTGATACCCTGGCCAGATACATTGGCCGCTTCACCACTTCATTTCCTCCCTATTCAATGTGGTGATCTCATTTACAATAACAGATCAAATTCAGAGGACACATACATTAAGCTGTACTGAGTCTCACTGAGAAGTGATCAAAGAGCACAATGTGTCAGCATTTTCTCGGATGAGGACATTACATCGGAAAGGATTCCTTGCTGGTTTAGAGTCAAAAGTTCCACAAAGTAGAAACAGAAGAACTTATTTTTTTCTAAACCATAATAAAAATACATACTTTGGCTTCACTCCTTTTTTTTTTTTTTTTTTAATGAGGTAAGAGATTTCCTGTGATGTCATTGTCCTGCTACAAACCCAAATCCTAAAAGGCACAATTGTGACAGAGAGCAAAAACCAAGAAGTATTCCCCTTAAAAGGAACTAAATACATTTAAAATCATCTGTGTTCTGATAAGATTGGCTGGTAAGAAAAGTTGTTCTGTACCTTGCACTTTCACTCTCTTACTACTACTCTATGATGCACCTATTGACATTTGATGCTTTTCTTAAAGCTTCTATTTCTAAAAGAGGCTTTCTAATTATAATTTCAAATCCCTAAGGCTTTCTAGATGATAAAAAAAAAAATAGACTGTATTTTTTAATGTGGTGAATTTCTGTGAGGACTCATGATACTAAGAATTTTAATTTGCTGTAGTAAATCAAAATTCACATTTTCAGGTTGGTACATCAACCCAAAATTTCAGGATCCAGGCACCTCTTTCATTACCTTTTCTTACAAATATTCTCCTTTGACTCACTGACATAATGCACTTTCTCCATTTCCTCCATCTTACCACAGTCAAGCACAGAATGGTTGTAAGATGCCTCCGACTGTTTCATGATTCTGTTAAAAAGGATATCCACCCTCTATCTCATCATCTTTCAGAATGCTTTTGCAACTTAAGTCAGCCTTGTTTGTTAGCAAGGTGAAAAACAGGGATGTATAAACACACAACAAAATTATAGACAAATGAAGAAATTCTTTGGAATAACCATACTCAAAGAGGGTTTCAGGCTATCATGGTGCACAAATGTCCACATTTCCTTCTATTGCATTTAATTTGATGATTCTTAATTAAACTCTTCTGATGAGTTCATATGACTTCGGGCTCTAGAGCTACTTAAAACAGATTATTTCTCATCCTATTTGGTAATCATCCAATAAAGAGGTATCTAGTTCAAATATAGACCATACTCATCGGGTCATCTCTGAACTCTTTACTGGATAGTATCTGTGCTGATGTACAAAAACAGTAACACAGCTGACAGTTTTAACAGATCGTATATATTAGGAATGGATGCAAGTTCAACAGCTCTACCATAGAACAGTTATATGCAGAATAACAGATGAGATGCCTAAGGAGGCATCTTGTCTTAGAGGTATCTGATCAGAGAAGAGGAAACAAGAAAGCAGATTTCCCCATTTCCAACTGTTGATCACAAAGAAGCTATCTGGATAATTAGTTTGTCAGATAACATGGCACTCAGCTTAACAAAAAGACCACAGGGTCAACAGCTACATTAGACGAAATTCCTTCTAACTGAATACCACTCACTACTTCCCTGAATTGAGGGTGCTTAGAACTGTGTGCAGGTGGCAGAATAGTCTACGTCCAGGAATGTGCAATATCAAAGTTCCTGAAGACCCTGGAAAGTCTTCCAAAATTTTAATTATTTTCCATTGTCATCTCACCTTCTAAGCATCCAGGACCAGTTGGCAGCTGTGACTTAAGACTTGAAAGAGCGCCCAGGTGTTTTCGTCTTCCACATCTAATGCATATAACAGAAACACCACTTAATAACATCATTAAACTCTGTAACATTCTTACCTAATGAACAATTAATTTAATTACACTGAAAGTTAATATAAATGCTCTTTACTGGAAAATAAGCTGTGGTGACTTATTTTGTGGTTCCTGATTCCACAATTCCCATCACACACCAGTTCTTCCTTATCAAGATTCTTTCCACCATAATTGGAAGAAAAATGTGGAAATTATATAAATTGAAAGGCATTTTCAAAGGCAGTCAGTGCTAATGAGTCCAACAAGAAAAGCTATAGCCAGCTATAAAAGTAAAATAGCATGACACTTACCCCTTTGCTAAGGATGGTAATTAGCAGGAAGGTCAGGCTTAGTATTAATAAGGCAGCATTTTTATTTGACTGAGATCAAGTTTAACAAGGCAATTGGTCTAGGCTAGTGAGGAACAGTTGCTAAGTACCATCCAGAGCAACATGAAGAAGCAGATGCAAAATATTTAGGAAATATTAATGAAAAGACCACTACCTGTGGAAGCCTTATGGCATAGGGATACCTCTGGGGTTTTTAAAGGTGTATGAATCATTAAGGAGGCCAAATCTTTGAGCTTGTTATCTGAAGTCACTTGGGTAGTCATAAAATTCCCAGCCTAAAATTTATTCTCTGCCAGTAGCACATAAATGTGCAGTGTGGAGGTAAAGTATGGGGAGTCCTTCCCTTCATCCAAGGCAACCAGCAGATCAAAACCTTGCCACACCATTCAAGCAATTCACATTGCACAGAGCAACCTGATGGAGGCCATCACACACTACCGCCCTTGGCCTCACAATGACTGCTCAGCATCTTCATTTATGCAATGATTTTATATTCATGAGAATGATACTTCTTAAACTATACACATAATGGCTTGACTGTTTGGCAGAAAAAATAAAACACACCAGAGAGAAGGAAAATACTAAGAACTACCCTACAGATCATCTCCTCCTACTATATCAATGTTGCCCACTTCCCCAGCTAAGTAGGAATTAATTTGAAGTTTCTGAGGTGCTGAGGAGGTTCTTCTTGCTCACCACCTCTGCAAAAGCCACTGGGTGGCATTAGCTGGCTTAAATTTTACACCCTGTACCACACTTACTGGCTCTTGCATGATGGAGCACTGGCCTTGACTTTTCATACTAAGCATATTTGTGGCTGGGTGGTTGGGTAGCACAATGGAAAGCACACACTCCATTCTCCACTCCCCCCCTTCTACAAGAGCTTCTCTCTATTCTTTCATACAAGCATGATCCCATATGCATATGGGTGCATGCAGAGCAGGATGCATCTGACATAAGGCTCTCCTCAGGTATGCACATGTACGCTTGTGGAGCAAAAGCAGTGTTTAAAGCAAGTATGTCTTTTGGTCAGGGATTCTTGTTGCCATACCTTGCCCATTGTTTGAGTACTCAGCAGAGCTTTGAATTCTCTTTGCTTAGCACCCTTTTTCTTTACACCATGAAGTATATACCAGGCTTTCACAGACTGTCCTTCTTTTCATCCTCCCTGTCACTTCAGAATTAACAGGGCAATT
The DNA here is from genome assembly GCA_009867235.2 of Psittacus erithacus. Classification (NCBI taxonomy): domain Eukaryota; kingdom Metazoa; phylum Chordata; class Aves; order Psittaciformes; family Psittacidae; genus Psittacus; species Psittacus erithacus. The sequence goes on along the minus strand of WYDI02024597.1, from coordinate 2,849 downwards.
AACACGGAAAATTATAAAAAAACAGTCCATTTAGACATATCAACAATAGGTTCTGGGGCACTGGGTGGTATTTCACTAGGTGGCTCTCTGCCCATCTCTTTTAGTATGTTGATTTTCTTCAGCGAGCACCATACCTTAGCAGTTGCTCAGGAATCCTGAGTCTTTTTCAAATACTAAATATTATTATTAAATATCAAGTATGATATCAAAATTACCCTCTACTCTAAAAGTCCCATCTATGCTGAGAGAAAGCTTCTCATCATAGATCTTGAGAAGACCTGAGTACCTGTAATCTTCAGGAAACAGACATCAGCTTCTAGATCTCTTGTATCAACCTTTTCCATCTGTCCAAAAACAGATCTTTCCCTAAGATTTTCAAGTGGTTACAATACTTCAGAAGGCCATGTGAGCAACAGACAACTTTGAATAAAGAATAAGGCTATATATGTGGGCCTACTGCAAGTACTGTCAGCTACGTCTCACAATCAGGTCTTTGCAAATCCTGCCCATTTTTTCAATACAGAAAATTGTACATGTCACTACACAAAGTGATTACTTCAATCTATAAAGCATGAGAGATTGGTTATCTCCGGCAGTTGAGACAAGACTCTCTATTTGTGCAGGTTAATGTGCTAATAAACCATTTGTTAACAGCAGTAATTTTATGAAAATATGCTCTATTTAAGGAATAATGTCAGGAAGACAGAGTGCCTAGAAATCTGCTGGCATTGCGATTCATATTTTTGCTATCTGTGGTAGTGGATATGGGTAAGTGGTTGTTTCTAATGGCAAATTGCTGTCAGAACCCACTACCTTATGCAGCAACAGAACTCTTTCTGGAGATAAGCTGTGATAAGCTAAATAAAAACAGAAGCGCAAAGTAAACACAGAAGATCTCTATAACAACCTGTTGCTCCCCATGGGTTAAAATGTCATACATGACCTCTGCCCATGAGATTTGCTAGTTTAATAGAGAAGCTAGCTTTTCCAGTCAAGCAATGCCCACATATTAATCAAGAAGACAAACAAGGCCTTTAGGGCTCCGTCTTCTTTTTTGTTGAGCCTCTGAAAGGGCTAAAACATAATACGGAGCCCTAGATTATACAAGCAACGAAGGAGAGACAAGAGTTTATGTTAAAAAATCCCAAATCGTTCTCATATCCCCAAAAGATATGATTTCCTGCCCAGCTTACCCCCAAAACTAACAAAATGTGCTTCAACAGAATTCCATTATCTTCCCCCCCTTCCTATATTTTCTTGCACTCTTATTTGCAATTGAATGCAATAGATTATATAGCATTCAGACTTTCTTTTGTTGCCTTCTTATCCTTTTGCTATCCTTTTCCACAGTTACAACTTTTCAGAAGCTGAAGTCTTGAAATGCCATTGAGAAAAAAAAAGTATAAACCAAAGGGAAACCACTCAGTTGTTTGCTTCCCCTAGCAAAAAGTAGGACAAAGGGACAATAGGGAGGAAGATAAAAGATTGTGCCACTAATGCAACATTTCTAGCTTTAAAAACTAAATGGAAGAAACATTTAAGGGAAGTTTTGCAGATATTTAACAAACCTTGAAGATTTGTGTCAACTTTTGATATAACAAAGACACTAGCGGCTCTGGAAACAGTGAACACCGAGGTAAGGCTCTGAAAAGGTGTAACCACATAGCATTCAAGGACCCTCAACTTGCCAGTTTTACAGTATTTACATAAGAAATTAATCTTTTCAGACACTCCTAGCAAAACAAGATTGTTACAGTTCACACCATTATAGCAGGAATTAATTTCTCTATGGCACAGAATGAATTATTATATTTCCATATTTTTACTGAAATTTGATTATTAAAAAAACCCAACAATTTGAACTCCTATTTACCTCTTTGTTTGCAGCCGTCCTGGAAATATAATTCATCTTTCACAGGCAATCACTGGATTCCAGAAAAGAATGTAGGGTTTATATTTTTTTTTTTAGAGTATGCTTATCAATAACTACACGATGGTATATAATGGAAATATGTATCTGAATTGAGACAGTTTGACCCAAGTAAAAAAAAAAAAAACGTACTCAACATAATTACACCATAAAAAGTTAGCAAACCAATGTTTCCCAGTTTAATTCTGAAAAGCACCAGTTTTATACTAGTTCATTTTGGAGACACTGCTAATAAATCTTACTATTTCCCAAGGAATAATGAATGGCTTGTAATTTAATTTTTATTAAGATGTTACCAAGGCCTATGTTAATTAAATACAGGCATCAATAACAATTCTTCCAAAGTAAGATCTGTAAATGTAAATAATGTATTAAAATAAGCAAATACCATTGCATTGCCCTGGAACAAGACAAGCCAAGAGCACAGAGAGAGAATTGAGGAACTGCAAACTAGAGGGAATGCCTGCTGTACTTTGCATGTACTTCACAATGACAAAACTCTTCTTCATGTAAGTGCTAAGGACTGGCAACTGAGGTGGCACCTTCTTCAAGCAAAGGGTTTGTGAAAGAACCATTCATCTGGGGCTGAGATGAAATAAAAGACAGGCTGGGACTAGAGAGGATCACCAAGTAGAAGAGCTGCCTCCAAAGGTTTACAGGAACAGGCTTATTCCTGTTCTACGATAGAGACCCTGGCGCCACATGCTTCTCTACCTGCGCCAATAGACCTTGCTGTCCATGTGCCAGGAGCCAGTGACAAAACTCTTACTGCCTGCAATGGGAAAGCAGTAGACTCAGCAAGAGCAGGATCTCAGGTGCTTGCATGTCTGGTTTTAGGTGTGTGTCCTGGGTTCAGCAGTAGCAGTCATTTTTCTCCTTCTTAGTAGCTGGTGCAGTGCTGTGGTTTTGACTTTTGGCC
>WYDI02024596.1:0-14685 GCA_009867235.2 Psittacus erithacus | reverse complement strand
GCTTTCTGGGCTGTGAGCGCACACTGCAGCCAGCTCATGTTCATTTTCTCATCAACCAACACCCCCAAGTCCTTCTCCACAGGGCTACTATGAATCTCTTTGCCCAACCTGGAGCTGTGCCTGTAATACCTGTAATAAAATATTCTTCTGCCAGTAGAGATCCATGTATGCTTGGATTCTGCACCGCTTGGCGAGGTGACTTTTTAGCCACATGTTGCCATGCTAACAAGACTTGTAAATGTAAGCAAAGTCACACACAAACAAGGAATTTCTACCACCCTGTTATGGTATACGCCCAGCCAGCAATTGAGCACCAACCAGCTGCTTGCTCACTCCCTCCTCCTCCAGTGAGATGGGCGAGAGAATCAGAAAAAGAGTAAAACCTGCAGATTGACATAAGAACGGTTTAATAATTGAAATAAAGTTTAATAATAATAATAATAATAATAATGAAAAGGCAGATAACAAAAAATAAAGAGGAATAAACCCCTAGAAACCCAAGTGATGCACAATACAATTGCTCACCACCTGCTGACCAATAACCAGCCTGTCCCCAAGCAGTGATTGGTGGCTCCGGACCCACTCCCCCCGTTTATATACTGGGCATACGTGCTGTGGTAAAAAATACCCCTTTGGCTAGTTTGGGTCAGGTGTCCTGTCTCTGCTTCCTCCAAGCTTCTTGTGCCCCTCCTCACTGGCAAAGCATGAGAATGAAAAGTCCATGACTTAACAGTAAGCAACCCCCAAAACATCAGTGAGTTATCAACATTGTTCTTTTACTAAATCCAAAACACAGCACTGTACCAGCTACTAAAAAGAAAAACAACTCTATCCCAGCTGAAACCAGGATACTCCCTTTTTGCCTCCTGCTGTGGAGCAGTATCAAGATGCTTATTCTGGAAGAATAAGTGTACAGAACGTGTAAAGTACCCTCAGCAGAGTCTAACAGAATCCACACTAAAAACTATCATCTATACAAAAGGAGGGGAAAAAGAAATCACACACTTAACAACCACCAGTGAGGAGGCAAAACCTATTAAACTGCCACTGATTTCAAGACCAGAGTGGCAGTGATGTGATCTAATGCAAGTGTAGCATCACAGCTGGGTAACAGACCTATGAGATTTAACTTATCACTACATTCTGTGATATTTCCTTGACTTATGGGTGCTAGAGGTATACAGTCTGTATCACAGATGTGGATTCTGGTAAACCAGTTATATAGCAAGCTCACAAGCAAACTAGATTTATGTAGAAAAACACAAAGGATTGAAATGGAGCTGCTGAAAGGAGCCAGGCAATGCAAGGCAGAGAGCTTAGGGTGCAGGGTAATGGGGTGCAGATGTGAAGAGGGATGTGCAAGCCACAGAGTAGGACCAATATTTACTTACCATCTTTATTAATAATCATGAAGATGGCAGAATAAAACCACATTCATTAAATTTGCAGATGATGCTAAATTGGGAGACATTATACAAGTCAGGATCAAGAAATGCAATATAAAGCAGCTCAGAGAAATACAAGCTGAGAATAGCAAAATGAGATTCAGCTTGTAAAAATGCAAGCTAATGCATGCCACAGGGGAAGACTAACTTGGGCTGGGGGAAGCCGCAAATTCGATAGGAGGCAAAAACCTCAAGGCGACAGTGGGCAACAAATTACACTGGAGCATTCCATACAGGATGGGTGCAAAAGGGTAACACAATTGTGGGTTGTGTATGCAGAGGCACTGGCTCATGGACAGAGAGATGCAAGCCATAGGGTTTTATCCAGGGTGCCAACTTAGCTTCAAGACAAATATACATGACACTCCCTTAACTCAGATATATTAGTAAGGGCAAAATTCTACAGATAGCTTCTGGTGTGTGAATTGCCTCAGGTGTTTGGGATACAGAATCTGAAGGCTAGCAAGGTGGAGTGCTCAGAGAACAGTGATTCAAGGATGGTAGAAAATGACAAACAAAGGACACTTACATGGGATGTGTATGAGACAGTGAAGGAAAGTCCTAAAAATGCCAGAAGAAGGAGTGATCACATCCTGCGAAAGGAACCACAGATAACCCTGTTATCATCTTGAGCAAGATGCAAGAACAAAACATTATTATTTACTATAGTAAAGTAGTCATAGGCTCTGAAAGAGGGGAAGATCTTCCCTGTGGGATGCTTTTTTGAAGAGCGCTGACTAACAAAATCACTCCGGAGAAGCTGTCCTGCACTGACAGAGGTGACAATGTAAAAAGTCTGTTCCTCCTTTGATATCTGTTATACTAGGTTTAGAATATCTGTGTTATGGCTGTGTATTCTGATATTTACTCCTATGAAGCAAACAAGAATTCAGGGAAATAAAAACAAAAGGCAGAAAAAGAAGAAACCTCTAAAGGATCTGCTCAGGAACAATGTCTGGGACAAAAACCCAAACCCCAAAAAGCTTCACAGGGTCACTAAAGTGAACTGATCACAATAATAAAAATAAAGATGTTGAATTCCTTCAGAGTTTATTTTGAAGGAGAATCAGAAAGCTGTGGGGAAGGATTCACAGAGGAATGTGATCAAAGATAGATTAATATTCTACATGTCCAAAGGTTACATATACCATCTCACAATAGATATGGCGAGAGTGAAAATGGCCCCCAGGGATGAAAAGAAAATTACCAAAACAGGAGGACATTTGGAAGCTTAATTTACCTTATATGAAGAACTAGATGACAAAATCTAGAGGGTGCTTAATAAATGTTCAGGTCATGAACATGGGTTTATAAAGAATGCTTATGTTTATGGCAAGAATGTTTATGAACATGCTTTGGTTTCTAACCAACCTAATCAGGTAGTTGACAACAAGATAGCAAGATGTTTTTTCCTAGACTTCCAAGTGTACTTAGGTCAAGAGTTTCAGATAAGCTGGGTAAATACTGTGAAAAAAAAAGGAGTTGCATCTATGAGTGAGTGTGTTTTGATTTGTCTGACACTATTTATGCCTTGCTTAACTACTTTTGCATTCAGAAGTATGTGGAAACATATCCCATGTTATGGAAAAACGTCCCCAGGCAAATCTCAGTTGGAAAAATTTATCATAAGCATTTTGTCTCAAGTACACTTGGATAGTAGATTTGAAATTTTAATTTGAAAGTCCAAACCCTTAGCATTCTGAACTCAGTGGAATAAATAAGGGAATTTCAAGGTTGTATTATGCATGTGCTTAATTTTATGCCTGTTGAGTGGTCCCATTGCCTTCAGCTCTAAAGGCAACTTGCTGGAGCTCCTGGAGAGGTGTGAACCTGAGCTGAGGAATGCATCTCTGTGGGACCAGCATAGGCCCCAGCCTGGCAGTGTGACCGCACTGGCTCTCTCTGTCCTTGGGCAGACTTCACTGTAGGATAAGGCCCTTGCAAATGCAGCTCCCAGTCAAAAGCCACCCTTGGGGAAAAACATACCAAGCTTTATGTATTTTTCAGATAGTCAGAAGCAATTCAGACCTGTTAAACAACTGCAGAAATTTCTGCAAAATTCATCAAATATGAATATGATACATGACAAGGAAGATACAACCGATTTCTAGAGCTTACTGCTTTTACCCTGCTAGTCTCTTCACAGAGTAAGGCAGCAAAGAGTGTAAGCTATAGGGCCTGATACTTTTGGTACATCCTCAGGGAAATATTCACTAAGCTCAGCCAGCTTTACCTATAAAAAACCACTGACATGAGGGGGGTTGCAGGGGTGTCAATAAAAGGACAGTTTGAAGCCAATGCGTTACACAGTCACCTCGGGGCTAATTTGGCGTGCAGGCCTTTATTGCTGATGGTGATAGGTGAAATGGAGGGAAGCTAAGACTGATAGTAAAAGCCCATAGTGAGTTCGCAGGAACGGCACATATGATATCCATTTCTCTATTTGTAAGCTAGGTCTATCTGATAAAAAGATAATAAACATGGAGATATTTTTCAAAGTAATTTTTTTTTTCCAGAACAGAGATTAACAAACCTACATCTCATACAAAACTCCTGCCAAAATCTTCTCAGTTTTCAGCTCCTGCAAAGGATCCTTCTGAAGCCAGGTTGTAACTTTCCCCTTTCTGGTGATAGCCCTTAGTCAGGGCCAGTTACAACTGTGAGAGATTTCAAGAGCCCACTGCTCCTGCACTGGGATATAATTTTAAATGGCTTATGGGGGAAAGTTAACTGGGATTTATGATCCAGTAGTTTGATTAGAAGGCATCCAAAACTTTAGCATAGAGGTACAACACGAGGCAGGGTGGAAAGCATTTAGGAGAAGGCACTGCAGAAGAAAGTTGCTGCAGGGCAGGGAAGAAGGAACAGAAACAGGCTGATGTGCCTCTCCACGCAAGTGGAACATATCCTTAATAGATAAATACCACCATCCTTATTTTTCATCTAAGAACTTATTTTTTAGAGACTTCAAGTTCAAATGCTGGGCTATTGAATCCCAGAGGGTTCCCATACTTGGCTGTGCTCGAACCTGAACTCAAGCTCATCATAGATCTCCTACACATCTTCCTTGCTTGGCAGAGGACTTCCCTAGGAAGGACACTGAACTATTCACTTTGCCTGACATCAGTCACAGATCCTTTACCAAAAGGGCTAATATGGTATTTGGAAGTAGGAAGGAGAAAGGCACAAGGTCCCAGGAGCAGTCCACTTGGCAAGTAAGGGTGCCCTTGAGTATCCTATGAAGTATAGCCTTTAGATGCTTTAAAAATTTCAGCAGAGTACCTGTAGAGTCAGTTCCAGAGGTATTCCAGCTGAAAAGTCATAATATTTGAAATCTGTCCTTAGGATTCCCAGTATACATATATAAAAGTACTAAGTGCTCATCTGGAGCTACACCCTTACTCAGAATGTCACAAATTCCTTGACCTCCCTTTAAAAGTGGAGGCCCTGGAAGTTATAACTTTGCAGACTCCCTATGTAACCCAGTTTTCTTTTCCATAGCATGAAATGGGAGAGGGAATTTCACAGTAAAGCACAATTCAGCGTCTTTCCACAGCAGAAAGACAGGTTCCCATTAGCTTCAAGAGGATCAAGTGCTTTGAAACTGTCTGAGATCACAAAGAGTTCTCCTTATCATTCTAATCAGATGAGTAAATCTATGCAGAGTGCTCCAATTCAAGTGCAGTTATTGATGTCATGTAAATATGACCTCTACATTTTAGCATAATTCAATGAGGGGAAATTCCTAAGGAAGAATGATGTAATACTGGTTTTCCAATTATTACAATCGCTGTTACTTTTGTTTTCCTTGTTGTAATTATGATGATATTACTTTGTTTTTATTGATATCCCTTATTGTGTATATTTAGAAACAGGAAAAAATGACCACCATGCTCTCCATGTAAAAGTGCCAGAGGAGTTGCTGGAAATAATGCAAAAAAGTCTTTCTGTTTATTGGGTAGTTTTTTTCTCATGGTAACACTAGAACATATTGGATGGCACCTGGAGCTATATAAGTAGGCCATGCAATAAGATAATTCATTAAAACAGAAACAGTGGGAGGGAGAGGGCAAGAGAGGGAGAGAAAATCCTGTTCATTCAATTTTGAAAGTTATTTCTTCCTTTTTACAATATGACTCTCCTGAATGAATATCAATCATAGCCTTTCTTCTGGGGTAGTTTTCTGCCTTAATGAAGCAGGTTTCTCATAGCTTGGTATGGCAATACCTCATTTTTACCCACTGTTCCACTGCTTGTTTGACTCCTTTGATTAAGAAGATCATGCTGCAGTGTCTCACGTGATAACTCTATTAGTTGAAGTAAGTAACTGATATATCACCACAGGATAATATAGTTTGAAGGCATTTTAATAGGGGCTGGCAGATTTCAATATTATTTGAGGGTCATAGAGTGTCTGACATTTCAATTTGTTATCAGGCCACTCATATCACTAGGGCAATCATTAAACATAGACTCTAATAAGGTTTCTGCTATGTAGGGTCATTCATTATTGACAAGGAGGAGAGAAATAAATACCTTCCCAGGGGCAGCCTCAGCATGTAATACAGTAAAAATCCTACTGAGTCTGGAACCATATTTTCTAGATTTGCAGGCAAATCAAGCATTACATTTTCAAATTAAACCAAATGGAAGCCTCCAGATAAAACCATGAATACTTAAATTCTGCTCTTACGTGCTGTCAGAACATTCATTGTAATGACATATATATATATATATAAAATTGTAATTTAGATCACAGGTTGGCTTATTTTACCACTATGATGGGAGCTAATAACCCACTTGTGTCATCTTTGCCTTTATGAGGGCTACACACCTGGGACAGACTTTGCATATTACAATTAATCATCATATATCATGTAGCTCCAATAGCTATTTGACAAATGAGCCACCTTTACCTTTCAACTAGGTAGACCTGTGATTTAGCTTGCAAACAAAAGGACTAAATTCTTCATAAAGGCTCATTAATGCTTTTCCCCTTAGATTAATATCTCGTTTATTTGGGATATGCTTCAAAGTTCCTTTTCTTAATTTTAGATTTTCTTTGAATAACCTAAAACACATACACATAGAAACGTTTCACACACCTTTTAAAAGTTACCATTTTGTGCTTTAAAACCAAATTGAGATACAGAAAAGAGAAAAACTAGTTTGGAACAAGGCAAAAGATATTGTTAAAAATACGACTAAAAGGTTTTTTACAGAGCTATTTACTTCAGGAAATTTAGTTTGAGGAAAAATAAATGCTTGTGAAACCTTCTCAGTTTTTTAGGAATAAAAATAAATTACACAGAAAATAGGGACATTAAGGTGTCCTTCAACATTTGCTGAAGAAACAGCAGTATTGCACTAATGGGTGCCAATCAGAAAGGGCCTAATCCTAATGTAGAGTGCAATTACTTATTTTCTCCAGAAGACCAAATCCCATTCAGAAAAACAAAACTTTTACTCTAATTTCTGTATCAGACGGATTGGGCCCAAAAGAGCACTTCAAGAGAGAATCAAGGTCAGGAAAAAAAATATTTATTTTCATTTACTGTTAAAGCTGATGAGCTGCAACATCCGCGGTGATAGTGAATTGGCTTGCAAAATTTCTCACAGGTTTAATAATGTAAGGTGTTATTAATAACTCAGGTAAAACAATGTCTCCCACAATTCAGTAAGGTGATTCTGTCTTTTTAATTCATGAGAAGAGCTTTAATTGGATCAGAAGAGCAACCAGCAGACAAATAAATTGACAATATAATTTAATTCAGTTAGTGTAGTGAGAAGGAGTCTTTACTGACAGTTATTTATTCAACCTTACTCCATTCCCAGGTACCGGCTTAGTCAACTCCAACACAACAGCTTCTCTCCAGTTCATCTTTGGGAGTCCCCCACAAATAATAATTCAAATCTTAATGATGCAGTAACTTGGCTCAATGGAGCAAGTTGTTCTCATCAGGTTTCTGAGCTCGCTGGTCAGAGACTAGTAAGTAACCTTCAGTAAGTCAAGCAAGAGATGCTGAATCTAAGAAACAGTTCTCTTTCCAAGCTGTCACAGGATATTCCAGGAGAAGCAGCAAGGGATGGCTTCAGGCAAGATGCTTGAAGACATCTAGAAGGTCTTCACATGGAGACAAAAGTACGCTAAAGCATGAATAAGAGAGACTCCCTGAACTGAATGGAGTAAATCTTCAGGAATAAATTCAGTTATATTATGAGAAGATGAAACACTAAACATCAACATCTGAGATTGTCCATCATTAAAGCTGAGAATCTGAAAAACATTCAGATATGTGGAAGTACTTACTTAAAATGGGACAATACTGGTATTTACCAGTATATTTATACTGCTGTTTTCTACAGCCAGCCCATCACAAGCATACCTAGCATTCAGCTCACATTTCTTTATAGCATTCTGCATTCTGTCAGAAACTCATGCAATACTAGAAAATTAAGTTTTATGGTATTGATCATGATGTAAATTAGGTATTTGGTATCATGATTCACTTAGTCACTCTTTTCTTCAAAATAATTTACCATATGTCTAATGATTAGGCAACAATAGTTATATCGCTGTCTGGGAGAAAAATATTGTTTTGTAGTATGATTGCCATTGGAAACAGGATTGTCAGACCTGAACAGCACAAAAAATATATATTATAGGAAGTTCTCCTTCATGTGAAATACAGTGAAGATAGAGGCAGAAATTTCGATCATTACAGAATCACATAATCACAGAATAGCTGAGGTTGGAATGCATTTCTGGAGATCATCTATTCTAACCCTTTTTGTATATCTTCAAAGATGAAGACTCCATAACCTCTTTGAACAACCTGTTGCAGTGTTTGACTTATAATTTCATTGACTTATAATTGTAATTTCTTATATTTCAATTTGTGCCTATTGCTCCTTGTTCATTATCTGGGCACCACTAAAAAAAGTCTAGCTCCACATATATACAAAATTCCATCATGCCAAGTATTCATTAAATAATATCCCCCCCCTAACCCTTCTCTTCTCCAGGCTGAACAGTCCCATCTCTCTCAGTATTTCCTCATAGAAGAGATGTTCCAGTCCCTTAATCATCTTCATGGCCCTTTACTTGACTCTTTTCAGTAAGTCCATGCCTCTCTCGCACTGGAAAGCCCAGAACTGGACTCAGCACTCTGCGTGTGGCTTCACTAGTGCTGAGTAAAGAGGAAGAATCACTCCCCTGCATCTGTAAGCCACACTCTTCCTAATGCAGCGCACCCATAACCTTCCTTGCTTCGAGAGTATATTGCTGGCTCATGTTCAATTTGGGGTCCACCAGACTCCCACACGCTTTTTGCCAAGCTACTCTCCAGCCAGCCTGCCCTGAGTCTATACTGGCGACTGGGGTTATTTGTCCCTAGGTGTCATGAATGAGGAGTTTAGGGTTGCTAAACAAATCACAATCAAAGTTATTAACAGAATTAGTTTTAATATGAATTTATGAATGTGCAACTTAGCAAAGTTCAATGGCAAGGGTCACTCTATTATGTACTACATGAATGAAACATAGAGAAAGAAAACTTGAGGTGGAATAAAGCTCAAATAATCTGTACAGTAACTGAAGACACAAAAAGGGTAAGGGGGACTTTTCATTAAGATACAAGGTATAGAGTGGACCTCCTTGCTTTCAAAACTCATGATGGAGCTTAGGTGCAGCTGGGTCCAGTCTTAGTTTCAGACCTGGTCAATGGTCTATGTCTCAAGGGTGGCATGTGTAGTCAATTAAGATTGCCATGATATCAGCAAAAGGTAACCTTAATATGATGTAAAAGTACCAGTTCACCACAGAAGGCATTTTTACTGGGCTTATGACCTAGCAGCAGCCTGAAGTTTTAAGGTGAATCACAAAATTTAGCAACAGACTAATACTGACTAATTCAGCATTTATGAAGTGAGACAATAGGTTTTACTTCAGTCACAACAGTAACTTAATTACAGATCCAACATGACCGCATCAATATTATACTTGCTATATGGTATTTAAATCAAGTTACACACATGTGCACAGACACAAAGATAGACAGAGAGAGAGAATCTTTATAAATGTTAAAAAATTCCCAAGTTCAGTGAAATATCCATGTCCACTGTCTCAGCATTTCTCAATGAATGAGGGTTGAGCTTTGAGGAGTGGGGAGCCTTCAACACAGATCCCATTGCCAGCTTTTGGCAGTGGTCTTCCGAACTTCACAAACTTGGGACTTCATGAGCTCCTAGAGGTGTCTCCTCAGAGGAAGACGCTGGGGGGCCTCACCAGGGACATTGTTTATAGGGTCACAAGATGACTGGCTTTAGTCATCAGTAAATTTCCATCCTAGCCTCCATCCAAGTCAGCAATTACAACAATTTTTCAAAATTCCAGTAACAATGAGCAGTTCCACTTGGGCTGTGACCAAGGTGATGAATGATCATCACCTTGCAAGCCTGTCAGTGGATGAATGCTTATCCTCCCTCTCACTTTCTACCTTTGCCAAGCAACAGGAGTGCCTGGTACAGTCAGTGCTGCTCCCACCTTAGCCATCCAAAAGTGCCTGGTACAGTCAAGGGATGCTTCACCGTCCAATTCATTACACAAATGCCAAAGGCTGACAGGAATTCCTGAGAGCATAGAGCAGCCCAGGGCTGGAGGAGGGAGGGATGATGGGGTGGTGAAAATGCGCCGTCACACCAGGCACAGGAATTTACATTTCTGTTTCTGGAACTTCAGGAGATTCCTGTTGGCCTGTTTGTCCAGCCTGTTCATGCACCACTGAATGACAGCACAACCATCTGGTCTATCAACCACTCCCCTCAACTTTGTGTCATTTGCAAACATGCTGAAGGTGCCCTCTACCCCAACATCCAGGTCAACAGTACTGGTCCTAATACCTGTCCTAGGTTTTCAGAACTAGTAACTGGCCTTCAACTGGACATGTGCAGCTGATCACAACTCTTTGAGCATGACAATTCAGCCAGTTTTCAACCCACCTCACTGTCCACTTATCCTGTCTGTACTTCTTCAGTTTGTTTATGAGGGTATTATGGCAGATAGTGCTGAAAGCTTTACTAAAGTCAAGCCAAACAACATCCACTTCTCTCCTCCTAATCCAGCAAGCCAGTCATCACAGAAAGCTACCATGTTGGTCAGGTATGATTTCCCCTTCAGAAACTCATGCTGATTATTCCATATGAGCCTCTAGTCCTTCATATATTTGGAAATGGCTTCCAAGATAATTTGCTTCATCACTTCAGTACCAGAAACTGTAAAAGAGAAAACATACACATTCACTTGAAAAGTACTTGGAAAATGGGACTATATTGTGTTTACAAAGACAGAGAAATATAAAAAGGGTATCTTTAGTAGTTGTTGAAAGTAGTAGTAGTGGTTGAAAGTCTCATGAGCAAGTTTAAGAGGAAGCCTAAAAAGTGGGTTTTGGATGCTTTCTGGCAGGACTCAGTTTGAAGGGAGCTGTTGCAGACCCAGCAGGTTTGAAAGTTATTTTCCATCCAGAAGAGGTAGCATAACTATAGTCAATTGAATTCCTATATCTCAATGTGACACAGACCAAAAGGATAGATGAGACAAAGATCAAGAGTTTAAGTCTATTTACATTCAAAATCACCAGGAACTCTCTCCATTGATTTTGGTTTTTTTCTGGAGGCAGGCTCAGGCCCATGATATTTAACTTTCTTGTCTTCCTATAAGGGAATGTTGTATGAAACATGCAACTATTTTTGCAGTTATTACATTATTTCCCATTTCCTATTTAGTTAGTCGGGAAATCATGATAATACAAAACATTCTCTGTTGAAGCATTAATGCAGTTTCTACTAACATGGACAATTCACACTCATTGTAGAGAACGTCTCCATGAAACATTAATCCAAAGGCACCATGCAAGGGGTAGCTGTCAGATCTCAGTAATGAAAGTGAGTATAACCTATGCATTTTAGAAAGAGGAAAGAATTCTGCCAAAATATTAATATAAATCTATGTGCCTAATTTAATTTACACAAATCAAAAGGAGAAGGAACAAGTGGTTAATGTCTTGGCACTAGCTGTCATCTGCAGCGCAATTACTGTTATAAAACATTAAAAGAATTGGAGACTGTAAGAATTTTTACATTAGTGGTTATTAATTTAGCAGTAAAAGCAACTTGCTTCAGAACTGTTAGTTTCAGTTGAAAATACACCATCTCTTCATGCTTCTTGGAGTTGGATTTATTTTGTTTAAGTATTTCAGAAAGCAAATCAGGTATTTTTATTCATATGATTATAAAGAATTTCCATAGTAACAGCTGTTCCAAATCTCAAGAATCCCAACAATACCTGAACTAGTAAGCATCAATACCACTGCAGTATCAAAACTATTAGTTTCATGTTCCATCCTAGATTATTTTCTGTAACCTAACCTATCACACTCCATTTCCCTCGGCTTTCCTTTACCTATGCCTTTGCCTATGTTCTACCCCAGAACTTCTTTTCATAGCAAGGATGCTGCTACTTATACATTTCTGCACTTCATTGCTGGGGAAAGGAAGACACTGAAAGTGAATTATGCCTAATCTCTTGGGGTTGTTTCCTCCAACCAACCAAATTCTTTTTCCTGCCTAAGAACATAAGGCTGAAAAGGAGCTTTATCACCAAGATGTGATCTATGGGTCTAAGAAAAAACGGATAAGATAAATCAGTGCCAGGACAAGTCATGGTTCTAGGAGGGGTGATGTCCTGGCACGCAGCATCCTCCACCATGAAATGAGCTCCTTCCCACTTGTATTTTTGTGAAGAGATAGTAGTACCCCCCAGAAGTCCAAAATGGCTTAACCGAATCAAGATACTTGAAGGCTTCATGATCTGTGATGTCTGTCTGTTTTCCAAATTCTCCAAGATCATCTGCTTGGTTTTTAATTCATTTAAATATAAACATCTATAAGAATATTCTAATCTCCTTGTAATAATCCAGAAAATATTTTTGTATACGTCATTTAAGAATTCTGAATATTTCACAGGACAAAGAGGCAAAACACAGTCTGTAAGAGAAATAACATAGACATAGCAGTTCAACTGTTAATCTTTTCTGATACAAACAATCATCAAAGACATTTTCAGGTACAATCCCCATAGGCATGCCAAATACAAGAATGGCCTGAGCTGATCTGTGGAATATCCAGACTAGGAGGGATATTTAGATCATGCAGGTATGGTCTAAGAGGTTTGAGCAGGCTCAGTGCCTGAATTCAGCAGGATCTGGGCACCAGACCAATGCAAGTCAGTTCTCTCTGCTTCACTGCCAAAATGTATCAAATGAAATTGAATTAGGGCTGTTTTAATGCTGAATAAGAATGTCTATAATGGAGATCAATGCAGTTTAACAAACCCATTTTAACCAATACTATTAGTTCATTCAGATGTACATTTCTAGCTCTTCCAACACAGTGGAGCTCTCAGGAAATGCTACATCATGAAAACATAGTTTGGACTCTACATCCTCAGTGCAGGGTTATAGAGGGCGGTTAAGTACAAAACTCTTCCAGGTGCATGGTACACAATCAGGGCTGTTTCCCCAGTGTTACACATCTATAACTCATATTTCATAGCATCTCTTCTGGAATTTGAGAGGAATAAATTTGTGCAGGAGGTTACTACACAGTAAAAAGCTGTCATCGCACTCACTGCAGTGCCACAGCTGGCTGCGTTGGCTGCAGCTGGGTGAAAAACAGTGACATCTACTCTTCTTTTTATTTTTTTCAGTTCCCCAGCCTGATCCCCACTCACCAAAAGGCAGCTTCTGTTGTGCAAAGTCTGTCACATTCAAGAGGATGTACAATTTGTTGCTGTAGCAGTACAGAAGTTGTTGATGGGGACATGAAACTGGATCATAAACCATGCCTCTAATCCTCTTTCAAAGCTTT
This sequence comes from Psittacus erithacus, assembly GCA_009867235.2. Taxonomy (NCBI): domain Eukaryota; kingdom Metazoa; phylum Chordata; class Aves; order Psittaciformes; family Psittacidae; genus Psittacus; species Psittacus erithacus. The sequence continues at coordinate 1,315 of WYDI02024596.1, read as the reverse complement.
GCCCTGTATCTGAGCTGCTGACCAAAACTACGAAGATGAGGAATTCAGAAATGTGGGAGTACTGAGCTCTAACATTTTAAAACAAAAATGCACAGAAAAGGTGCTGCAGACAGAAGCTGGTAGATGTTTCTTATTCACAAGTGAGGGAGTTATTTTGGAGATAACAATACAAAATAACATTGAGTCAATTTTGTTTTCTCTCCCTGAACAGCACCGGCAGTTTTTGATTTTCCACGTTAGCTCAGAAGTTCAATATCTTGGGGAAATATGATCAAAAGAAGACTCTTAAGGCAAATTTCTGTGGAGGTCAAGTGGGAGATTTGAATTCTGTTAGAAATGCATGGGAAGAAAGATTTTGAGTGGCATGCAGAAACTGCTCTGACAACAAAAAAGACCTTTTGGTGAACTACAACTATTCAGTAAGCTCTAATAAAAAGACGGCTCCCTTTCCACAGTGCCCACCTGCATATTCCATCCAGTGGGAGCTCTAACACACTCATCTATTTACCAGTCTTCTGCTGGTCAAAACAAATCAGTGTCTTCACTCATTTAATCATCACCACTTTCTCATAACTAACTCTTTACTTATGAGCATACTAACTAGGGCTGATCAGAGCCGTAAGTAGCAAATGTGATTTTGTTCTCCGATTGCTCTATTCTTTATCCTCCTCAGCATTTACATTCTGCACAACATTAGGATGCTGCATGTAATGTCATCATTTGCTATGTGGCTGTGGCTGCCAAATACAATAAATAAAGTCTTCTGAGAGAGTTATTCTACAGACAGGAAAAACACAGCTTGTTTTAATGGGGTTTAAAAGTGATCAAGTGTATTGCAATGTTTGCATAATACACATGCATAATACACAGTCTTTGTTATCAGTCTTCTTTTATATATAAAATAAAGTTGGTTAATATTTACATAGGTCAAATGATTCATGAAGCAACATACCACTTCTTAGACCAGTGTGGGTCATGATGTAATATTGTACCAAAATGCCTCATTGTTAATAGATACAGGGATAAGCAAAAAGAAGTGGATGTATTTCCTCTCCCATACAGCAAATTTTAAATATAAAAGCGTTATCAGGCTGTAGGGAGAGGAGAAACACAAAGCTGTTGTGTTTTTTCCTAAAAACCTGCTGCTTTGACCCAACCTGGGCAGCAGAGTGAAGGAAGTGTTTGTCTGAAGCAGAAAACAAGATTTCAGAGGAGCTCTGGTTTTCCAGAAGGTTCTTTCTTTTTCCCTTCCCTTCCCTTCCCTTCCCTTCCCTTCCCTTCCCTTCCCTTCCCTTCCCTTCCCTTCCCTTCCCTT
>WYDI02024595.1:0-25989 GCA_009867235.2 Psittacus erithacus | reverse complement strand
AAACATTGGTGTTATCACCGCTGTTCCCAGGCCAAAATCAAAAACACAGCACTGCACCAGCTACTAAGAAGGAGAAAGATGACTGCTACTGCTGAACCCAGGACAGTCTTGCACTGTGACTCGTTATTTATGTACTGTGTTAATCATTTGGTCTGACTTTAACAAAATAGATTTTGTTGATAATGTAGATATTGCGCTTGCCTTTTGACTGTTATGTGCCTCATTTTGTAACCTTGTCACACTGTTTTAAGTGACGTATTTTGTACATGGGTGGGAAAAAGCTGCAGAAACTGAGGGTCCTGTCATTCAGTGGACCAGCTGAATGAAGTACTAGGGTGAGAAGAACATGTCTGGTTCTTCCATTCTGGTTTTGACCTACAGCAAGTGTTTCTTTTGTGAGGGAGAATTTTGATATATCATTACTGAAGCAAGTAATGTTTACCCTACTGGTAACCAAGAAATCAAAGTTATAGTTAGACAATTTCAAAGCTTAGGTTTTGCTGTTTCAAGTTTTTTTATAAGCTCTAAGCTAAATGCTACAACACTTCCTGTCTTGGCATCCTCTGGAACAGGGAGGAATGGTGGATTGATGTCTATCAGTTCCAGTATTCATAACACATAAGTAATGGCAGCTGCTAGTATCAGCTTAAGTTAAGTAGATGATACAGTAAAAGCATGTGGCTAAGTGGATAATGGGAATGCCATCCTGAATCTCCAGAGAGATGGTAATCCATAGCAATTGAGATGACTCAGAGGCATAGAAGAAGTACTTAGATGACTTGGATGCTAATGTGTGCAGACAGAAACTGCTGTGCACTTTTCCTGATAGCCCTGAAACTGTTGTTATCTGTGTTTTGTGTGCATGTTTGTCAGTCTTGGAGTAGTCTTTGCCGCATAGTTGGAAATGCCATTTGTGCATTTGCACAAAAGACCTTCATGGTTTAGTAAATGAGTAGTGGAGAGAGACAGCTGACTCCTTCAGAGTCAATGCTCAAAAAGCTGAAACTTTAGAAGCTGTCACAGGCAGAAAGAATTGATCAGGTTTGAAAAGGGAACATGTGCTGAACTAGATCAGATTTCAAATTGCCTAACATCTCATGCAGAATAAACACTGGTGCCTTGTGACTGTGAACAACTTTATTGGATCAAAATAGTGGGAATGTTTTAAACTCTTTTTTTTCACTGGTCTAATATTAGACAATATGCAGAGCCATTGGAACTCAGGCTTAGATCTTGTACTCAGTTACTTGTACCTTAGTCTCCTACAGGCATTACAAGGACTTTATTCCTCCAGTGTGTACTTGGCTGTATGTGTCCTGTTTGGTTTTCTTCCTTCCTCTGAAGTAGTAAAAATCAGGCATCGTTTGGAGCAAAACACCAGACAGGATAGGACAGTGCTTTGAAACAGTACAGAGAATCTTGTATCTTCAGTGTCCGAGGGCAGGAATAAAGGCTTGTTTGGTTCTAGGGGGGTGATTCTGTTTTGTTCTCCTTTTCATATGCTCTCTCCTGCCCCAATCCCCAACACCAGTAAAACTGTGAGAGCCCTTGGAAGGAGATTTATTCTTATGGAAGATGGAGAGTAGTTTAAGAGCTGACTTCATTTAGATATATCTCTCCCTCAGAGTGTGTCTAGTGTCCTTAAGAAGAAAGTAGTAAAGCGATGTTTACCTCTGACAGCTTTATTAAGAGATTAAACATTAACTTTTATGTGATTCTTATGAAACTGATGAGCTAGGGAGCAACTAGTCCCTCAAAAAAGCTGTTGCCTGACTTGCTTAGAGCTGGCAACAGCACAGGTTGTACAGTGCAGACTAGTGCAGTGTTTGGGGCAGACATCTGCTGTGTGGAAGACCTTCCAAAATCCTTGATACCAGGAATATAATGAAAGGCAAGTGTGCTGGTGTAAAAAAGGTGAGGAGGTAGTAAAGAAATACCAGGGTATTTGAATCAACATGAACCATGTTGGTTTGCTTCGTTTCTCCTCTGCAAAATCTGTCTCTCTTAGGTTTAACTTGAAGCTTAACAATGAGAATGTGAGTAGAAGTACATTGATTAATACTGAAGTTCTAACGAGACTGAACTATGATCCTGTTTTGGGAGCTAAGGCAGGATGCATCCACCACATCACCCCAGGCAATAAGGAATGTTTGTCCTTATCACTTACCTACTCACTATGTTCTCAGATACCTTGCTGGTTATTTCACAGCAGCTAAGCTGCAGTACTTTTCACAAATATGAGGAAGAATACTTAGGTTCAACCCATTCATTTAGGCTATTACATTTAGAGGTGTTTGCTGCTGAAGGCTATGAGTATAAAACCAGCACAATTCAAGCAGTGAATCGTAACTAAATAACGGATCCTGAACCTCTAGTATTTCTGCGTGTGCCATGCTACTTAGTCTTCTGAAGACTAAAGATTTAGGAGTAAGAGGACGTGCAGATGAAACATGACAGAGAGTTGGAGAAGATGGTCCATTTTTTGTCTCTAAAAACAGAGCTCTGTAAAAACCTACATATCACTAGGTGTCCTGTAGCGCAGTACAAGTATTGCTGTCTTTGAAGTGTCACATGCATGTGTACATTTTACTTCTGATACATGGTTGACAGGTCTGAGAGAGACAGAGGTCTTAATAGCACCACAGTCCTCTTTGAGTTGCAGTGTATCTTGAAAGTGCCCAGACCAGTGTTCTGTGTTTAAACAAAAGTGCCAGTTCTGTAGCCCAGTGTTCCCGTATCTACTTGCAAAATGCATCTTTAACACTACTATTACATGTAATCCTTTCTAAAAGACTGAAAATTCCACCAAAATAATAATAATTTGTCCTCACCACCATAAAGCTGTGCACTCTGGTTTTTGAGAGAGGGAAGGACAAAACTTTTTAAGGATTTCATAGGCAGTATCCTAATTAATCCTGGATATAGTAATTCCCCTGTGGTTTTGGGGCCTGCTGTGCTATTAGAAATACCATTCTTCCCCTTATTTTCTCATTTAATGGATAAGATCAAACAGCACCGTGTCTTCTAACTACTCAGGAATGCTCTTGATGGTATAAGACCTAGTTCAGAATTTTTACCTTAGCAGACTTTATTGGACAGTCTGTTCATGTGTCAGAGTAGTTAGGAAGTGATGCACTTCTCAGCAGAAACGAATTTGATCCAATTTAGAGGAGACAATATGTATTGAAATACAATTTCAAAGCCCCCTTGGACGCTGAAGGCTGTGTCTTTGCCAGCTCAGGTATTCACGTACAGCTGTAGAGTCGAGAAGCTGACACTGTGATTAGCACAAGTAGGAACAACTGCACAAAGGATGCAGCAGTGGAGATTCAAACTGTGCATTTCTGCTAAAAGAGGAAAGTTTTATTTTTGTGAAACACTTTTAGATTTTATATGAATGCTGAGAAATAGAAGTATGCGTCCACCTCAGAGCAGTCAGTTACCCTATTCTTGGCGGTCAGGCTTTGTGATCTATAAAAGCAGTTTTCTCTCTTTTACACATGGGTAGTTACTGTAGCTATGCATGAACAGGAGTATGAAAAAGGAGCAAGATGTGGAATGGAGGTTTTTTCTTTCTCTTTGAGACAGCAGTGTGAAGCCAGGAGGCTGCTCTTTGCTCCGTGACAGGCACGCTGTGGGCTGGTGTGTTTGTATGTCACAAAGAAGTTGGAGAATGATGAACAGAGGTAACATTAGCATTTCTATTCCATACCCTGTGGCATATGGAAAAGTCTAATTTAGTTACTGGTACAGATAAGCTTGACACCTTGAGTTTCCATTTTCAACCTCATTGTTTGAAATGCTCTTACATTTCTCAAGGCATCTTCTTATCCAGAGTTCTTCATAAAAAGTGGGGAAAAATAATTGTGTCTAGGCTGTGATTCCTGTGACCTATTTTAGATGTCCCTCTTTGCATACGATGATCCATGCTTTAGTAGAAGTTTCAGTTGCTTTCTGCTGATAATGCAAGGATAACTAACTGAGATGTCAACATTTACTTTGTGAGTACCTAAGACTAGGCGAGATGAATTCACTTTTGACTGAGTAATAAGCTGTGAGTCAACATAGCCCTACTCCTAGCAGTGGGAGGAACTCAGATGTTGGACTTTTCAAGTGCTAGTTAACTCTGTATATCAGTGTCTCCCTGGAGGCATTTGTTGTCGCTCCTTTTTACGTACTTAGGATCATTGACAAGAGTTGCACTGCTTTGGCTTTCTATTCCTATTGTCTGAGTAGCTGTGTAATGCAGCATCTAGCCTAGAGTCTTATTTGTAGAGGTTCGTGTGTGAACTTAGGACAAAACTTACTTGCCCTGTCAGCATCCTCTGCACTGCTGAGTGTTTAGAAGCAAATGTGATAAAGAAAGTAGAAATGCAATTAACAAAGACCAATAGATACAAAAGCCCAGAGCCAGTTTTAACTACTATTTGTCGATCCAGGCTGCCATTGTACCAGTGCTGAGACATGGAGTTATTGCAGAGTCAATAGTAGTGGCGTGGCTTTCGGTAATGATTTCAAGTCAGTCCTGATACGCTGCAGAAAGTACTGCAGGCAGCTGGTAGCGTTCATCCTTGCTGTAAGAAGTTGTGCAGCAGAGTCTTTTCTCCTTGTTCCAGTGACATATGCTGCCTGAAAGCTTTGTAGCCTGCCAGTGTACGCCACACATCTCTTCATCTGCTTTATCCACAGAGAAGAATTTAAAATGGGAAAACAGAGTCTTGACCACAGTACTTGTGGTCAAGAACTTGTCAATTTACTTTTCACCAGTAACCATAAAGATTTGTCAACCCCTTACCTAAGGACAGATGTTCTCCCATAGGGAGACCTCATTGTATTTTCCTACAGTACTTTGAAGATTTTTAGAAAACAGTGAGTTTCCACTTTTGGCTTCAAGTGCTGAAATGCTAGGGTAATCCTTGTCGTGCAGTATGACTACACTGTCAAGATTAAAGAGTCTTTAAATGAATGAACATCTGGGTGTATGTTAATGCCCTGCAGTTGAGCTGGAGCTCTCTAAACAGTAATGAAATTGGAAAGCACCTCTAAGGAGAGCCAGGAGCCTTGTGGCCTGAAGGCTTAAAGTTTACCCTTTGTGTATCCCAAACACTATTTAGCTTCTTACAGAATTTACAGTGCTTCTGGTATGCAGAAGTCTCCTAAGACTCTGTTCAGTATGCCTTAAAAATATCTTGAAAACTGTCATCATCTACTGATAAGGTTTTGCAAACGATACCCCTGTTTAGGTTGCTGAAATACCTTTTGAGAAGTTCAGCACTGTGGCAGAGGAGAATTGCTTGCAGGTCTTCAGTAACAAGCAAAGATACAGAAGAGAATGTTGTAAATATATATGATTTTTTTTCTGTTTTGTTGCTCCATAAAAATACAAAGGGACAAGGTAATCCTTGATATAAAAAAATATAAAGGCTGAGAAAAGAAGAGCTGCGAGAAGGAAAAGGCATTTTTTTTTTATACAGAAAATTCAGTGCAATAATAGTGCTAGCAGTGTGATTTATACTCTACCACAGTCTCACTACAACTATCTTGTAGTACTGTAATACACTGTCCACAATGGCAGGAGGAGCTCTCATGACAGAGAGTGGGGCAAAGTAATATATTTAAGGGTGGAAAAGCAAATGGCTTATTTCCACTGAAGATGGAGGCCAAGTTGGGCATCAAGGCTTTCTCTTTAAGTTAAGATTTTTGTGACAGACTTTTTGATTATTTTACTTGTTGCAGTGGAATACCATGTTCACAGTCACAACAGAGGGCCATGTAAACCAGGATCTGCCTCTTTGGCAGAGACCCTTGGGGATGGGACTGGAAAATACCAAACACAACTTGTGGGGAATCTCCTTACTTCAATTCAGCAGTTTTGGAAACTGGTGTGCTTGCCAGGTAGCCCCACACCTGAATGCCTTGTAGCAGTTAAAGAAGTGCAGTTCTCAATTACTCACTAATTTCATTGAAGCTGTTTCAATGAAGGGTACCAGTAAATCCAGTCCTTTTCACACATTTCTTACTTCCAATCCTCTGAAATTGGTTAGAACTAAATTTAGAAGAGGGAAAACTCACTGTTAGAATTTTTTGCCATTAAAACAAAACAAAAAAGTCTGTACTTGGCCATACTAAACATAGGAAAAACAAGTTGATCTGGGGTTGCAAACTACAAAAAACAGAGTACGTGATACTTACTACTTGCCCTTTCCTGATCCACTATGAAATCCCCATATTACTGGTAGTTTATAATTTGAAAATAATAGTCAAGATGATGCAATTACTTAGGTTAAAGACAAGTTGCTTGTAATTTCTACAAGTCTGATCTACAGAAGATGGTAAATTCCAGTTTAAAATCAGTTGGCTGTTAAGTAGAATTGGGCTCATCAGGAGAAAATGCCAAAAGCCCTGTCTCCAGACTACAGCTTTTGGGTTTTCAGTGGCAGGTTTTAAAATTAGCTCTGGATAGGATATCCTCAACTGAAGTACGTGAATCTGGTCAGCAGAAAACAAAACTATGCTTTATTGAGAGGGGGACTTGACTCATGACTAAAACAGTAGCCTTGATTTCAGTGGTTTGAGGCATTGCTGCTTAATGCTTTTCATTTACAAAAAAGTCTTGTTTTGTAAGGAAGTGTCTTATTTAATCATGACTTTTATCTATCATGAGGAATAAGATCCATTCTGAGCGCATTGGCCTAGTCTGATGGAGAATTAATAGTTTAAACATATTTGCTTCTTGAAAAAAGCAGCTAGAATCAAGAATTAGTTCCCCTTCTCCTTCCCTTCCCCATAGCAAGATTTCAGAGTTTACACTGTATTAAATTTCAATAAAATCCCATCACAAAATAGGAATCTGTAGGAAACAGCTTTATTAACTCTCCTGTGCACTAAACTGCTTTCTTTAAAGAGAAACAAAGACAACCTCTAAGAAGACCTTGACCCATTAGAGCTAACTCACCCCCACTTTCCCAGAACTGTACCTGGATTCACAATAAAACAACTTTCTTGCTTTACCTGATTCCTTTCTATCTGCTGAGAAGGACACAGGTGTGCAAGAGAAGTTGCTACAACAAAACTCCCAACCTGTCCTTTTTCTGTTCTGTTCTCTTCTGCTCTTTTTTTCTTTTTCCTTCCCCCCACCTCCTTTGCCAGCATATATAACCATCCTGCTTCCAGGCTGTAAAATCCAAATGCTGCTTCTCCCTGTCACTGGCCCAGAATTTAACATTATTTTCTCTGGAAACCTTTCCCCTTTGTTGAAATTGGAGCCATCATAACTTAATCTCTTTTAAACTCATATCTATGCGAAGTGTAAGTGAGAGCACAGGTGTGAGTTGAGCTCTGGCTTAAAATAGTAAACAGTAGTAAAAGTAGCTGCCACTCATCTGGGAAAAGATAACAAATGAGACTTCCCAAGAGTCAGCAGTACAACTTCACAGTGTTTCTCGTCCATATAAAAGATCTAAATAGAGATAACAATGGTAAACAAGCAAATTCTACTGATAGTAAAAGTATCAGGGAGTAATAAGCCCAAAGCAAACACCAGAGTGTTCAGGGGATTTTGATCTACTACATCTGCAAATGCATAATTGTCAGTCTTTCTGGCAAAAATAATAGCATAAGATAATAAGCACAAATAACTGTGACTGAGCTGCTGTATGGTGTAGCCGTTTTAGCAAAGACCTTGAAATAAAAAAGCAGAACCCTGATCTGAACTTTAAAATACAAATGAAGCTCTAACAGTGAGCCCGGATACCACAGACAAAATATGCAGGTTTGAAGGGCTGTTGTTTGTAAAGCTGCACTATTATAAATAGGGTCTTTCTGAATATGAACAACACTGTGATTAAACAACCTGTCAAAATTAAAGGAAAGTTTCCTTTCCTTAAGGTTATTTATCTTTTATGCTGGGTATTTTATTTAATTATTTTGATCAGAACATTAGAACTGATTTAGACAAGTGAACAAAAGACAGGTCATTAAATATCAATATTTTGCTCCTGTGGGTTTTTAAATCTCTTGTAATTCTACAAGATAAGTAGGTATATTCTGATGATCTTCCTGATACTGCTGCTTATTGTAAATACATGTCTCTGTAAGCTCTGTCTCATAAACAGGTATTTTCCTGAGTCTCTGATCATTTTCCTTTTATTCTGATGACCGTCCTCTATCCCTGTTGTATGTTGTTAGTGAAGGGCAAGCAAAATGGAACTCAGTGGCTAAAGCATCCAAGAGTACTAGCATCTAGAAGACTCTAGTTAGAATTACTGCATGGCACCAAGGCACATGAAGATATATTGCATGATCTTAAGATGTGCTGCCTGTATCATGGATCATGGGGTATGTGAACAGGCAGGTAAAAGTAAACAAGTCTACAGACATACTTTTTTGTAAGGGACATATGCAAGCTGTTTATTTTAGAAGCTGAAGGATACCAAGCTCCCGTTGAGCTGTGTTACTTGGCTACATGTTCTTTATCCTTGTTTTCCCATGGCTGAGTGCTAGTTGGTTGAGTTTGTGTGGTTAGCGTTCAGTGGGCCCTTAAAAAGAAAGAGAGAATCCTTTTCTTTAGTGGTAAAGGAGCATACTCATGAATGAACAGATGACAAGGGGACTGATGACTTCTTCATTAAGAGTGGAGTGAACTGGGCTGAGGAGCAAGAGGAGATTGCATGCTAGAAGGATAAGAATGAAATAACTGGCACAGCGATTCAATGACTCTGTGCTTAAAGACACAAAAAAAGTATAATTCAGGACAAATCTGCATTTGTAATCTGCAGGTGGGTGAGGCTCTTGAGTGTCTGAACAAGAACCAGACTTAAGAATAGGAGAATTCTGCGGCTTTCTGTTCAGGTAGAGAGAAGCCTGAGCATGGTGGCCAACAGAGCTGGAAGGCAGAGGGAAGAAAGTAAATTATGGTTTTGCTGAATATCAAAGTATTGATCTCCTGATACCGCAAGATTTTTTTGTTTTATTCTTTGGTATTTCAGATGCTCCCCTCCAGGATGAAGGCTATCCCTGTTAGGTACAGCAGGGAAAATTCTAAGCAGCTGCGAAAGCCGTTTGCCAGGGAATTGCGCTGGGGCAGATACCCACAGTGTCAGGGAACAAAATGTCATGCAAAGGAAGTTTCTGGGTTTGGGGGTTTTGTTTGGTTGGTTTTGGTTTGGGTTGGGGTTTTGGGGGTGTGACATTGGTTTTTTGCATCTTTTTTTTTTTTTTCTTCCACAGATACCTTGATACCTTACTCTTGACAACCCTCTCCTTTGGCACTAAAACGGAACTTATTTTAAGCATTGCTGTTTCTGAAGCTCTACTTCAGCTGACAGCATATGTTCTTTCTTGTGTGCATGAGATACTTTAATTGTCGTTTGACACTTTTTGTGTTGCATTTCAGACAGTAGATCACCTTTGCATTATCCCTTGCTCTCTCTTTCTAGCCCCCTCTGATCAGTTCTCAAGAGCTCTGCTTAGTTCCATGCGCTTAAAAAGCCCATCCAGCACCCTCACTTTGTGTGTTGCACAGAAATCTATAGCAAATTATTAATAGCTAATAATGACAAGGTGCATAAAATTAATGAAAGCAGTATTGGTAATGATAGTTACCTGAAAATGACAGTCTGTGTTAGAAGCAGGTTCTTAAGTTTGATTGTCTGTAATCAACTGTTAGGAGTTTATTGATGGCATTAGTGGTTGGGTTAGCTTAGACACCTTCCTTTGTACAGAAGCTATGAAAAAGAGCCAACAGGTATCTTGGCAGTAAATTACTGGTAGCCCAGACAGATGTGAGGATGGAGAGAACAGCCAGCTGTCAGGGGATGAGGGAAAAACTTTTGAAGAGTATATGTATGTTTTAAATTTTCTGAGTAATGTTACTTCGGGATCTTTCAAGCTATGAAGACAGGCTGAGAAAGTTGGGGCTGTTCAGCCTGGAGAAGAGACACTGTGTGGTGATCTCATAGCTGCCTTGGTATCTGAAGGGGACCTAGAAGGATGCCGGAGAGGGACTCTTCATTAGAAACTGTAGTGATAGGACAAGGGGTAATGGGTTTAAATGTAAACAGAGGAAGTTCAGGTTAGATAAAAGGAAAAGTTCCTTACTGTAAGGGTGGTGAGACACTGGAATGGGTTGCCCAAAGAAGTTGTGAATGCTCTGTCCCTGGCAGTGTTCACGGCCAGGCTGGACAGAGCTTTGGGCGACATGGTCTAGAGTGAGGTGTCCCTGCCCGTGGTTGGGGTGTTGGAACTAGATGATCTTAAGGTGCTTTCTAACCCAAACCATTCCAGGATTCTATTCCATTTTCCTTGAATACAATGCATTCTTACCTGGACTAATGCTGTGTTGTTCTGGGAGCTCCAGAAACATCAAAAAGAAATAAAACACTGAGCAGAAAGAAGCCACAAGGCAGTCTTGGTTAGTCTCATCTTGTAGCTGTTGAGATTCTTTAGGCAATGTTAGAAAGGAGCTGAAAAGAGAGGAGATGATTTTGATGTTAATGGAGGGTAAGGATGGGCAGTCGTATCACTTTTAGAAGGAAAATTAGGGAAAATAAAAATGCAAAAAACAAAAACAAACAAGCGAAAAAACCCTGACAAACAAACCAAATTCCAACAGTTTGAAAACTAAAGGTTTGGAGCTTTTCGCCCTTTCCTCTGATATATCACCTCATTAGAGTATAAGGGAAGAGAGAGGTAGGATATGTACTTGCACAAAATTCTATACTGATACTGACCTAAAATATTGAGTGAACATGGTCCATCCGTTGGTTTTCATTTAATTAAAACAAATGTATTGAGGACACAGTGGTCTAATCCATCATTGGACTAATGGGAAGGAGAAAAGCTGCAGTCCTAAATTCTATCTAAATACACTAATTTTCCATTTTATCACCTTCTGATTTTTACCTAATTGTTTTGTGGAGATGCTTTTTCTCTTCTGCTGGAGATGCTGGCATATTATAGAAGACACCCCAATTAAACGTGTTGGCCTGATTCCAGCATGTGCACTGCTCTGTTGTTATGGTAATTCAAGTAGCAGAGGAACAACATCCAACTGAGCAAGCACAGATTTTCAGTTTACAGAACTTCCTTGGAAACAAAAGCTGTGAAAGACTTAAGTCTGATGCAGCAAAATATGGGGCAGAGGGAGGAACCAATGTTTCGCCCCTGTGCACATCTACAAGCCAATCCACCTGTGTTTTTATATGTAATTATGGAGGAAGTAGGTTAAGATTCTCCTCCATTTTACCCATAATATGGGTTACCAGATCTCTGGAATCTTTTCTACTTAACTTTTTTGAAAGTAATGTTCTTTCTCTGAACTGCCATATGCAGTGCACCATCAGAATGACTCCTGTAACTGATCTGGATGTTTACAGGGCTGTTTTCTGTCAGTGGTCAGTACCTCCATGATGTCTTAGGAAAGAAACAAAAGTTTTCTAAGTAAATTGCAGCATTGCTGGAAAGGTTTCACTTCTAATTTGTAATGGTTTGTTGTTTGCTTGTTTTTTTTTCCTTTAGCTCTGAAGAAGGAATTATACCAAATTGTAAAATTAGATAGATTAATTTTCATGTTTTTTCTCAGTCTTTTAAAGTTTATGAGAATGATTCTTAGAGGCTTTTTGCTGCCAATTTCTGTGTCCCATTGCTTGACTAGCACAAAAATAGAATGATATATATAGCATAACTACTTAGCAGCTGTGAGATAAAAAAGTACATTTGCACTCTACATTTGCATCACACAAGGTTAGACCTTGTAAATCAGTCGAAACACCATTAATAATCAGACAAATAAGGTCAGATCCATTCTTCTTTTTAGTCTCTTCACATCTGTTACGATAATTTTACGCTGCTTGTGCTCTGCAATTGAACAACTACTAGTTTCCTAAACACTACATGAGTTTTGACAAAACAAACCCCTGCAGAATCAAAATAATTCCTATTCAGCAGAAATTATTTTCACATTAGCCTGCATGAGATATTGTACAACCCAATTATCACAATATGTAGACATGTATAGTAAATACTGTACAGGAAATCTAGTACGCAGTGGTGTTGTATCAACAGTGTTTTGCAACAGAAATGTGTAATGGTCCTATCTGTATCCAGTGAAATGTGGGCTGTGAAGTAATTAATTGCTTCCTACAGCTGAGTTCTTGAAACCCAGAAAGTGTAGCACTAATGGTGGAGCAGTACGTCACCAGTGCTGCCTGAAGCGTCTGGCGTTTTCTGTGAGGCTCTTGGCCAGAAGGGATATGCTCATGTTTCCTTAACAGAATTTTCATGAATGGTAAAATGTGGTCTAGATTTATATTTGGCTGAAGGTTTTGTGGGGTAGAGGGGCAGGAATGACTTTGTGTTAAGGGAGGAGGAAAGGCATGACTTAGAATTGTCAATAATGAGCACTTGTTTCCATTTGTGAAAGCGAATGTGATCGCCACACCGGAAGGAGATACTGCTTGAACAACCCAAGCTTGCGTCAGGGCTGGGGGAAGAGTGAAGCTCATGGACAGTGACAGAGATACGGAAAATGCCGTCTGTCCCCTTGTCTGGTTTTGTGGTGCAGGTTGTCAGGCAAACACAAGGGAGCACAGATGTGAAACGGTTTAGACCTTAAATTTAAACAGACAAGATGATCAGTATTAATGGGGAAGGAGGGTGCCAGGATCGAGGGGAGCTTAAATCTCACAGTTCCTGGAAAGACATGATGAGATGCACAGGGCGCGTGCGCCAGGGACTGCGGGGCTGTGTGAGGGGTGGGCGGTGCTGCCTCAGGCCGCACAGGGCCTGTTCCAGCCGGTTCCCTCACAGCCCCGCCTCAGGGCACAGCTGAGTGCCTCAGGAGGTGCCACCAGCAGCAGAGAGACTGGGGAGCAGGGGAAGAGCAAGAGGAGGAGGGAGCAGACAGGAGCTGCAATGGACTGACCACATCCCCCATTGCCCATCCCCCTGTGCTGCTCAGGATCAGGGAGAAGATGGAGGAGTCAGGAAGGAAAGAACAAAGTTGAGCCTGCAAAGAAAGGAGTAGTGGAGGAAAGGTGTGTTAGGTGTATGTCTTTGTTTCTCACTGTTGGATGCCATTTTAATTGGCAATAAACTAAATTAACATTCCCCAAGTTGAGTCTGTTTTGCCCATGACAGTAGTTTGTAAGCAATGTCCCTGTCATTGTCTTGACCCATGAGCTTTTTCACCTTGTTTCCTCCCTTTGCCCCTCAAGAGCCACTGGGCAGGGCCAGGCAGCCAGCCACAGTCAGCCCGCCTCAGGAGAGAGTGGAAAGCTTCACCACCAAAAATGCAAGGAGCAGATTCATTGCACCATATACTGTAATGTAAAGTGCAGCTTTACATTACATCAGTGAAAGGCTGGGTTCTAGTTTACATGAGAATCACCTCTGTCTGTTGAAGTTGTATCGGAACTGAACTTAGAATTTCTGCGCAAAACGAATGCGTTAGATATTGTTCTTACTTGTAATGGTTTGTGTGATCGTTTGGTTTGAGTCCCTGGATGAAATGTTCTTTGCAGTGTCCTTTTTAAACAGGATGTCACATTCTACTTTCACTAAAGCTTAAGGCAAAAGGCATCTCCTCTTTACTAACTGGAGACTGCTGAAATTTTGGAGGAAATGTTACAGTATTTTGCCCTTATGGTAGGATTTCCTCAGGTAGCTTTATTTTCATCTGATGGTGAATGTCACGAACTTCAGCTTAGGAATGTACAGAATAAACAGTTAGGTGGACTTTTTTTTCAAGGGAATTCCACTAAAATTACAACATGGTGGATGACTGTAGTACTTATTTACCCCAAATATTTAGGTATCTAGATTCTTAACCCCATGAGAAACCTCTGAATGGGCAGTGCAGAGCTCTGCAGAACTACTTTCCCAGCTCTTATTACTATGGAGACCCAATTCTGAAGGACATGACACCTTTTTCACAACCAGCGGCAGAAGAAAGGCATTATTTCCTTTTATGCATGAGTATATAATTTTATCTGCATAAATTAGGCACATTAGGAAGCTGTAGATTTGTTATCTCTGCCTTTCCTTTGCCTTTCTAATTAAGCTTAGCTCATGCCTACCTTCATCTTCCAGTCCTATTCATTATTATTTTATTTTCTGGTTCTAAAATGCTCTAGTAGTCCATTCTCTCTTTCTGGCTAATTGTGTTTGCTCTGCATGTTTCCACTTTTGCCAGTTCAGCACCTCTGGAAGCGAAAGCAGCTGTTGAACACTTGAGACTCTTTTCTTTAAAGTACTTTATTTAACATAGTTGGACAGCCAGAGGACAACAGGAGAGTCAGGATGAAACAAGAAGGAATTTAATGGCCTAACATTTTTCAGCTAACTGTTTCGCATGATGCTTCATTTTTATTGCATGTGTTGTAAAACAGTACTAAAGTTAATCTGCTTTCCTTCCTCTTTTGCCCTATCCCATGTTGTTATTCTCCAATTATCTATTTTTTTTTTCTCTCAAGAATGCTTTCACTACAAGTTTTACACCAAGACTGCTTTGGTTTATTCTGGTCCTCAGATTACTCAGATCTCAAGTCTTAGCAGTAATTATCTGTATTTCATTAAATTTTCACTGCATGTTCAAAACAAGAAAAATGAATTACCCAAGAGACTGAATTGCAAAACAGTTGCAACACAGCACAGTTTTATTTAAAGATACGTGTTTAAAAAAGGGGACTTTCAGAGCTCTAGAGCTACATGAAAAATCTAGATCTTAATTTGCTGTGTTTTTTTCTGCTGATAAAGCTGTTCTTTGTTTCTAGTAATTGGAAAAGTGTATTTGTGATTAGTCCTAAAGGGAAATAGATTTAGGAAGAAACTCATTTTGGTGAGTTTCAGCAGAAGATTTTAGGACATTGCAATTAGGCTTAAGATGAAAAGCAC
The DNA here is from genome assembly GCA_009867235.2 of Psittacus erithacus. Classification (NCBI taxonomy): domain Eukaryota; kingdom Metazoa; phylum Chordata; class Aves; order Psittaciformes; family Psittacidae; genus Psittacus; species Psittacus erithacus. The sequence continues at coordinate 11,097 of WYDI02024595.1, read as the reverse complement.
TTCCAGGAAGTAATTTATCCTTGTTATGGATGTGGTGTGTATTATTGAGTAGTTTCACACTTCAGTCTACAGAAAGGTAGCATTCCAAAGAGAAAGGAATCTCGTTTTCACACATATGCCTTATGTTTTGGAGCTCTCAGATGCCTTGGACAAAGTGTGAACCTTATCCATAAACAAAGGTTTAAAGACTTGATGTATTTCATTTGGTTTCTTTCACATACCGATCGCCACACACAAATCTTAATTCATCAGTGAAGGGCAGAATACAAGTGTCTAAGAGAAGGGGGTGGAGGCGTGTGTTTCAGTCCTCTACTAACTGTAAAAGGTTATCTGCTTGACATAATGAGTTTATGTAGATCTCACCAAAGTACTATTATACTTTCACTTTTGTGGGGTTTTTTTATGCAAGCAAGTTTACCTGAAACAAGTGATTCTATGAGTAAAACTTTTCTAAATTTGTGCATGTTGTGATTGACAATACTGTCAATAGGATATGAACTTCAGTGAATTCTGTCTGATCTACTGAGTGACGTTTGTACTGCAGCTTCTCTCTCTGTTTTGGCATGTACCTTCTTTACCTAACAACCTATATCTATAGAACACACATGAAAAATTCTCCTTGCACTTTTTGTCTTAGTTGAAATAAGCCAGTAGGTTCCAAAGTTGCTAGATTAGGCATATTCTTCACATGCAAATGCAGTGTGAATGTGTACCCTTTGCTTTAACAAGACTTATTTCTAGACAATACCTGGCTAAAAATGGTTTTAGAATGTGCTACACAAGTCCATGGAAACCTTTTCACATCTGAATTATAAGCCTTCATAGACCGATTTTCATATTGAAAGTGATGAGACAACCTTAACGTAAAACCTGAACAACTTCATTCTAATTAGAGTTTACTTTTTCATTTTATCAGAATTCAAGTGCTGAGTACTTTGGGCAAAGATTCCAAAAGAAACAAAGGATTAAATACTCATATCACAGCTTAAGGTCCCTTCAGAGGTTTATTGACTTTTGTAAATTCACATACTGTGGGCTTGTAGAGGATTCAGAATCCTTAATGACAGCTACGTTAACAAATAATTCTCTTATGGGCCAGCTGCCCTAGCTAAGAGGCAGTCCAAGAGAGATCTAAGGTTGATTTTGTCAAATGTAGTATTCCACAGGATAATTTTATCCATGCTGAACATGGTGACAAAATGACACAAGGGACAGGATGAAGAGAGAGGAAAGGAGCAATAAGGGGAGACCACTCCAAAATTATATTAATTTAGCTAGAGATTACATTATGTGTGACACTAACAGTAGGATTCCCATGAATAATAATAAGATCCAGTGATCAGTTGAAGCTTAGCACTTATTTTAACATATCTCCCTGAGAAATGCTGTCTTCTCAATTAGAGATGCAAACACTTAAGGGGAGTTAAATGTCCTTGTGTAGATCAATAGATAGGAAAATTTAAACATATTGGGCCTGACTGTCCTCTTTATTATAACTATAGAACACTTCTGTCTTAATCAGTTTTTGTTTGATTGTAAAGAACTAGTGTTTTTATATAGCAACCTAATTTTCAAGTCCTGGTTTGGTTACGTTAGTGTCCAGACCTTACTTGGATTAAAGTGTAGCCATGGTTTTAAATTAATTTTAACATACCTTCAACTATTCTCTTTTTGTTGAAAACTCTTACAAACAAATGCATAATGAAACATGTTTACAAATTGACTGTGCTGCACACAATAAATAGAAGCACTTTTTATTTCCTTTGCTGTAGGTGTGCTTTCCGTAAGCAGGTGAGAAAGCATCTTTAAGGACTATATCATCAATTTTTCCAAGGGGTGGCATTCAGCTGAACTGTAAGTTACTCTGCAATTTTATGTTCTAATGCTATTAACACATCTATCTTTCTAGTTTCATTTTGTCCTCATAATCTGACTGATTCTTGGATAATTTACTCAGCAGAACTAAAATCAGCTTTGAAAAGTGATCAAGGTTTGGAAAACTTGCATAGGGAGATATGTGTCCTAAATCGCATTAGAATATGGGATTTTTTTATCCTTAAACTCAGTATAATCCTACTTTACAAAGAACTCCAGTGGCTTACTCTTTAACAATAAGCCAAGGTCTATGTTTCCTTTTCTTCCAAGGCATACCGTACAGTAATTCCCAAATAAAAAGAGATCCCTAAGCATATTTGACAAATTGAACTGTTTTTTTTCCCTTTGTAGTAGCCCATTGTGTGCATACAAGGCTTCTAAGTATCTTCATAGTTGTATCTTTCAAGGCATACCTGAAAGTGCTTTACGACTGACTTCCTCAATCTATATGCAGATTTATACTAAGCCAGTAAATAACTTGTAACAATTCCTATGGTTTGTACTCTTTGCAGTCCAAATCTGCTCATTTATAAACTGCTTCTATTCTTGTGCACATCAACAGTAATAAGATTGCTAATAAAAAGCAGTTAATATATAATGGGAATACCAAGTGTAACTTAGAGGAACGATTTTTGACACAAGAGCTTTTCAGGCTTTGGGCAAAAATAGATTAATACAATTTTAGTTGTTCTTTTGTTTTGCTTTAGCAGTCTAAATACAGCCTTGTGGCAAAAGTTCCATTTCTAATCCCATTTCTCTTTCTCTCCTGTATGTTATAACCCTCTGTTAATTTTAGTATTTCTGTGCTTTGACAGTGTCTTGAGGTCAGGTGCCAAAATGAGTCAGTCATGCTTTTCTGAAAGTGTTCACATATTGTTTTCAGTCAACTTTGCTGTTTCAAAACAGAAGCTATTGAAAATGAACCTCCTCTGTTGTTGACTCTTGAGTATAAACAAAACTTGTGGTTGCAAAGTGTATGTACAGAGACTTCCTTGGTAACAGCGTTGTTAATGGTGCCTGCGCAATCTTTTCAGGTGACTCTGAAAATTATTTTGCCATCTGTATTACTCCAGCTTACAAGAATATCAACATATGTTGATGGGAAGGGAATATCTCATCTACTGTAAAAAAAAAACAACAAATCCTCCAATCTTTCTCCTCTGAGGCAAAACTCCTCCAAAAACTAGTTTACTTTCAGCCTTCCATTAGTTTAATTTGTGAGGTCTAAGGAGTAAATTGTCTCACTGTAGTGATAAAAGTGCAGAAGTAAAATATGAAAACCTGTTGTATTATAACCAGCGCAATGCAGCCAATATGTGCAGGTTGTCTAATGTCATGTTGATCATGACTGCATCCGTGCTGTTGGAATGGCTTCTCTTACCACCACCACCACTGCAGACAGACTCCTGGCATTTTGATTGCTATTGCCATGTCCTGAGTGGCTTGAGTGTTGCAATCTGATTTCTTAGAATCCTCAGATCTCTGCACATAGTGAAGTTGCTGAACTTCACTCCGTTTAAACCTTGGCAGAATATGAAAGAACTCATCAGAAACTGATGTGGTATGGGTCTGAGATAAGGCTTTGTCAAGGGACAAACTGCAAATGCGCATTATTTTTTCTGTTTCTATTTGCAGAAGGAGAAACCTCTTTGAAGTACAACCTAATAATTGTGGCTGTTGGTTTCCTTTGATTTTAATGCAAGACCTTTCAGAACTGTTAACATTTACTTAGGAAAGACCATATACCCCTGATCCTGTAATGACATATATATATGCTTATATTTGAAGATTCCCACAGGAACTTGGGGACTTTAAATGGAACCCATTTTCACAAATATAATTATAGGTGTGGGCTTCAGAACATGTTCTTGTTCGGTAGCAAGATATCAAGAGACGCCTACTCTCTCACTTGAGCAGTTGGATCCGTTTTTTAATATTTTCATAGAACAGGGAATGATCGAGAGTGGGAATTGCAGATCAGAGGAGAGGTAGTGAAATGTCATTTGTGTTGCATAATTTGTACTATCATTTGTCAACAGTGATCCCCTTAATGCCATCCCCTTGACAGATGAGCAAAGCAAGCTTTTAGAATTCTAAAGAGTAAAAGCTGGAATAAAAAGACAACCATGTTTGATTCCCTTCTGCAGTTGAAATGATTTGAAAGTCATGACACTGGTTATTACTTGTGGTCTTTGGAGAGGTGCACAGAAACTTTATCTAATCAGACTGTCTCAAAAGATAAATCTAATCAAACTTTTACCTACACAGCTTCTACTATGAGGTTTTTTTTCCCCCCAGTATTTATCATTAGCCAAGGGGATAGCATATTTATATTAATATTAATTAACTGCTTTGCTGCTACTAAATACATTAGGTATGTTCACTTTGTATGAACAGCCTATGCTTGTGAGGACCACAGTGATGTCATGGGCAGATTTTAAGTGCAGAGAAAGATATCACCCTGAAAGTCCTGAAGAAAAGGTGGAAAATTTGGTTATGTTGTCAGATAAGAAGTGCTGTTTCATAACATGATTTATTCCAGTTACCATACTTGTTCAAACCAAGTAGGAGTCCAGTAAAGAGAATCTACAGTATGAAACCAGGACTAGGCCTGTATTGCATGTAAGTGCATATGTGTGCACAAAAAGAAAAGCTTCCAGTACCATTGGTGAGCCTTGGACTAAGCTGAAGGAACTTAGATAGGCTAATGCAAAGACATAGGCCACTTCCTCCTCTTTAAAACTCAGAGAATATGGACAGTCATCATAACCTCACTGGTTTAATCAAACCTCTGGATAAGGCTGGGCTAATCTCTCTAAAACACATGATAGACTGATGCATGGAGATTAGTAAAGCTTATTACTAAAATAGGTTCATGCAGTTTTAGAACTTGCAAGCCATCTGAAAAGGACTGAGATCATTAGAAAAAAGTTGACATGAGAACATGCAAAACACTGCAGAACTACTTATATTCAGAAAAGATGAATGTAAAATTGAAGAATGACTTGAGGATGACCAAAAGAATGGAGAAGCTCTTTCAAGTGATGAGACTTGAAGAGCTCAGTTTTGCTTAACCAGACAAGAGCTGTATGTGCATATGATTGCTGTTTTAGAAGTAGGACAAGCATAGTACTTAGTACCAAGTTGGGAAGAAAAACATTTCAATTAAATGGCAATACTGGTACAAGACCATATTTAAAACAACCAAAGTTTCTAACAATCACAAAAAAAATGAAGCTCTGGAACTGCTAGAACACAAAGCAATGTAGAACGGAGCCTATTTTGGTTTTGTTTGTTTGGTTGTTGTTTGGTTGGATTTTTTCCTGTGCAGTATTTAAAAAAACCTATGTGAAATTGACTGTTAGGTGTTTTCAGTGTACTTGCGCTGCATTTGTGCAATGTTATTAATCCACATTGCAGAGTTTTCAGTTGCGGCTGAAAATTATCTTCAGCTAATTAAAGTTGGAGTGGGAGTAGTCTTTACAGCATCAGAAATTTTCTGTGTCCAGGTGTCACAGGGTGAGCAGTTAAGCAATACTGAGCAGTTTCTGTGGTATGTACTTACTACTTCCTGTCCATATGGAACAATTAACCCAATTACCACATTTAGCAGAGGGAAGGATTGCAGCTCCACTCTGCTTTGCTGGGACTACTGGTGGTGTATTGCCACTGTGATCATTGACCATTGGTTACATCCTTAGGCTGCTTTACATGCATGGAACTTTTTAGGCAAAATACTCTGAAAGTTGTGCTTTTGTCTTTTTGTGGCAGACTGTTGCTCTGAAGCTTTGACTCTTTGCAATATAGATCTTGCTTTTACTGCAATGCATTGGAGTATATTTTATGCCTATTGTCACATAAAAGAGTTGGAGTAGAAGTCTTGTGTATTATGGAATTAATCTCAGTGACTCAGACACTTGTCCATGACATGAGTATGTCTTTCCAGTCCTGGGGCTTGTAGAGAATAACTACCACTTCTCATATCTACACAGTTACCAGTTGCTGAAATTCATTTCAGTGTACCTCTTTTAACCTCAGAGAAGTACAAAAGAGTTAGTTACCACTGCCAGAACTGCTTTTGTTCATGGTATGTCTATGTCCTACGTCACATCATGGCCACAGCTTAGAAGAGATGGATTTCACACCCTCAAGCCACTTTTATGACTTTGAGCAGAGTCGGAATGCTTAGGCTTCAGGAGAGTAAAGTGAGTTTCATGGTAAGACAATAGAAATTAGCAAAGTAGTTGCTCGTTCCTACATACTGAAACACATTTTAAATTATTATTTTAGGACTTGATTCTTGAACTCTCAAGTACTGTGTGATAAATTTAAGGTAGCTGTAAGAGAAGTTCCTTTGCAGCTAGAATGGCAACTTGGTTGTTTTCATATCTTGTAAGAGTGAGTAAATAAATTGGGAGGGGGATGTATATGGTTAGAATTTCGACCACTTTGTTTCTTCTTTGTGTCTTTTTTAATTGATTATGTCATCAAGTAATAAATGTTTTCAGTAAGCTGCAATACAGTATGAAGAACTACAGCTCTAGTTTTTTCTGTCTAAGAACAAACTTACTTGACACTAGATAGAATGGTATGCTCAAAGTGTTTTTTGGTTTTACCCATTACATAATAACTCTGCACTGCTTTATGTACTCAGTTATCTTTGCTATGTTAATGATTAGTTGAATTTTAGGGGAACTTAAAGGATTCAGGGTTGGGGGGAGGTGCAAGTTTTTAGTGTTTGGGATGCAGGTTTTGAGAAGGAGCCTGAAGTGCTGAATAATTTGGGGAATGAAATGATAAATATGGCAAAAGTATTCAAAAGAATTTCTAATTTATATCTTTTTTTATTGGAAGTCATGAGGGATTTTTTCAAAGGTCAGTAGAGAGGTGGAATGCAGAATTAAATACAAATTATTCAGAGGAAGATTGGAGGTTGAAATATGAGCAGGTTAAATTTGTATCAATAAATACTAAACATAGGATGACGTTATTTAATTTCAGTCCAGATTATATATCACTCCTCAACAAATGAAAATGATGTATAACTGCGGTTTCAGAGCTGCATATTTAATGCAGGAGAAGGAGTGAAGATTTGATGCATGTGATTTAGAATACAGAAAGACAACCAACTTGAGTATGAAGAGGACTTGCACAGTGCGTATGATTTAATCCAAATATTTATACTTGTGTGTTAAATAAAGTGTTAAATAATTGAAATTCATGCAAGATGCAGGGGCAAAGGCTAGACAGTTTATATCTCATATTGGATATCTGCAATGTGTATTGACTATTGAACAAAGCAACAACAAAAAAATCTATTCTTTTTAAACCAGAAATACCTGTTTAGTTTGAAGATTTTTCATTGTTACAAAATCCCATGTGAAAACAGAATCAGAACTCTAGTGTGCCACAAATTAGGAATGTCAATGCATACTTCCAATTAGAATTTATTACTTGGTGATAAGAAGGGAAGGCCTTAAAGAACATCAAAGACCAGAATCCAGTTTACAATATGTTGTTTAATGAGTAAGTAATCTTGGTGGTAAGGTTCTTACCCGATTCATCCAAGCAACAGTGGTTTTTTACGTGTAACAGTATTGTTCTTGTAATCATAGAGGTTTATGAATATGTGAGATTGAATTTGTAGGGAGGCAGTATCTTTTATTGGACTAACTGATGTGATTTGCCTGTGCACCTGCCAGCTTCTCTGTTCTTTCCTTCCTGTTTCAGTTGATCTAGTAAGTAATATTATCTGCAAACCCTGCCTTCTTCTTACCCACACCCAGAGGTGGAGGGGTTTCATGTGTGTGCATGTGTGTACATGTCATACGTTAGCAAAGTGAAAACAATGTTAACAAAAATAAAATAAATTCTTAAGCATTTAACCTGAAAACTTAATGTTTTCAGTTATTTCACAAAATTTTGCCTTAAAAATCTTTCCAGAATGGTGACTGGAATGACAGTAGCAGGAATTGTTACTGATGATTCTCTCTGGAATATTCAGAAGTATTGCTGCTTCACAGTCCTTCTGTATCAAACCCCTTACAAAATAGCTGAAATTTATGTTCAGGAGTGCATGTACTGAACTGCCAGAGAGGGACTCTTCATCAGAGTCTGTAGTGATAGGACAAAGGGTAATGGTTTTAAACTTAAACAGGGGAAGCTCAGGATAGATATAAAAAAAGTAGTCCTTTACTGTGAGAGCAGTGAGGCACTGGAACAGGTTCCCCAAAGAAGTGGTAAATGCTCCATCCCTGGCAGTGCTCAAGGCCAGGATGGGCAGAGCCTTAGGTGGCATCGTCTAGTGTCAGGCATCGCTGCCCATGGCAGGGGAGATGGAACTAGATGATTCTAAGGCCCTTTCCAACCCTAACTGTTCTGTGATTCTATGATAACTTCTCTTTCAATTGATAGAGCTTAGCTTGTACAACTGTACCACTCTGGACTGTCTAGGTGCTTTGCTGCCTAAGTGACTTTGCTGGACTGGAATCTTTAGGTGGTATTTGCAGAAACAATCTCACAAAGTCCAATTTGTTCTCTTACTGGGAGCTTAAATATAAGTAGTTTGCTAATCTTCTGCTTGAAAACCTTTGGATAACCCCTTAGTACAGATTTACCTGTGACCCTAATGTGAAGGAATGGCACCCTAGTGTGAGGGACTTAACATATTATGTCTGTGTAGAACTAATACATTCAGTTCTAAGAAGTTTACCCTGACTTCTGGAGAGCTGGTGAATGTCTGCCCTATAATACATTGGTGGAGGATGGCCTGCTACCCTTAGGACTGCACTGATGAGTTGCCATCACCTTAGACTGGCTGCAGAGAGTGGAAACTGGAGTGCAGAGCTGAGGAGTGGTGCTCTTAAATCCACTTCAATCCCATGGCAAAGCCTCATGATACTTTGTGTTCTTGTTTAACTTAATACAGGTTGCTTCAGCTTTTACTATGACTCTGGTCCAAGTCTTTATTGCACCTTCTCAAAAAAAAAAAAAGTTAAGATCATCAAATGTAGTTTCATAACAGATGACTACCAAAAAGGTCTTGTAGATTTTTCTAAATTACATTAGTATTTTTGATGGCTTTTGGCCTAAGTACCACCCCATCATCTTTTATGGTAGAAATTATTTATATCTTACCTAGGCTTGCTTAGGAAGCAGCATTTCTTTGTATACTTTTAATAGGAATGCCTTGTTAGTTTATGATACATCTTGTACAGTTAATTTTAGTCTAGCATACATCTACTTTCTGAAACATATGTAGGTCTTCCATATCCTTTTGTTCATTCTGCTTAGGCTATCAGGCAATTTGTATAAGGTTTTCTCCTGTGTTCATTTTCTTAAAAGTAACACAGCTAAACGTCCTACATGATTTATAGAAAATTGTGCGCATAATCTGCAGCATTTTAATAACAGCTTGTATATGACTGTCTTAATCTAATAATATAGCACTTAATTTTGTGTTTCCCACTTAGTAATTTTTTTTTCTTAAATATACTTTTAGAACAATCCTGTAAATATCATAAAATAGAAGGTTAGAGAGTATAAGTGTCCTGGGTTCAGCAGTAGCAGTCATTTTTCTCCTTCTTAGTAGCTGGTGCTGTGCTGTGTTTTTGACTTTCAGCCTGGGAACAACGCTGATAGCACCGACGTTTTTAGTTGCTGCTCAGTAATGTTTACTCTGAACAAGGACTTTCTGAGCCTCATGCTCTGCCAAGGAGGAGGGGAAGCCGGGAGGAAGCAGAGACAGGACACCTGACCCAAACTAACCAAAGAGGTATTCCATACCACAGCACATCATGCCCAGTATAGAAACTGGGGGGAGTTACCCAGAAGGGTTAGATCGGTGCTCGGTCAGGCTTGGTATCGGTCGGTGGGTGGTGAGCGGTTGTATTCTCTTCCCTTGTTTTTTCCATTATCATTATTATTATTGGTGGTAGCAGTACTGGTTTTGTGTTATACCTTAGTTGCTGGACTGTTCTTATCTTAACCCGTGGAATTACATTCTTTCTATTCTTCCCATCCCTCTGAGAGCAGGGGGAGAAAGAAGCTGGGGGAGTGAGCGAGTGGCTGCATGGTTCTGAGTTGCCGGCTGGGCTTAGACCATGACAATAAGATATGCTAACTTTTTTTAATAATAAATAAATAACCTTAACAATAAAAATACTGACAGAAAATAAGAAGAACATTAAAAGATTTCGATGTAAAGCCTGTTTCCTGAAGGTAACATGCCATGGCACTTGATGTGTTTGACCACGACCCTCTGTGAAGACAGGCTGCAGTGGCCCTGGGCTGGTTATAGCCTGTTCCAGCTGACTTCCTAAAAGAGTGGGAAGAGGAAGAAGCAGCAGAAAGGAGCTGTTACAAACTGACCACAGCCCCCATTACCCATCTTTCTGCATCACTCGGGACAGGAGTTAAAGGTGTCCAGAATGAAAAAGTGAAGTTAAGCCTCAGAAAAAAGCCAGGGTAGAAGCCAGGGGAATGTTTTTTATTTTTTGCCCTTGGTTTGAACTGTCCAATGTCATTTTAATTGACAATAAATTAGATTAATTTCCCGCTCTAGCAGAGTCTTGTTTTGCTCATAGTTGTAACTGGTAACCAATCTCCCCATCTTTAGCATGACCCACAAGCTTTTCCATCCAGTTGGGGGGGCAGGGAGGGTGAGAGAGTTGCTGGGTGGGTGCCAGGTAGCCACTCTGAGCATTATGGCTCGTTATTCAAGGAAACTGAATTTTGAGACCTGTGTTATTTTGTGTCCTAATCTAGTAATCTAATCCAAAAGCCATCCTGCTTTTTTTAAATATGTATGTCTACTATTAGCTGTTACAATATAAAACATATGCCATTACCTTTTCCTTTTGGTCTTCTCTTTATTAAGGATGAGGTCAAAATGATGTTGCAAATTGATGGAATAGTATTAAACAATTTTTTTCTTGTCCTGTTCTTTTTTCTTGCTCCTGCAGTAGAAATACATGCGTTTGAACTGTCTGTGACTGAGCTTTGTAATGTCTCTTACATAGGATCATAGAATTATAGAATAGTTAGGGTTGGAAAGGACCTTAAGATCATCTGGTTCCAACCTCCTTGCCATGGGCAGGGACACTTCACACTAAACCGTGTCACTCAAGGCTCTGTCCAACCTGGCCTTGAACACCACCAGGGATGGAGCATTCACAGCTTCCTTGGCCAGCCCATTCCAGTGCCTCACCACCCTTACAGTAA